>HE671738.1:48427-80905 GCA_000313835.2 Heliconius melpomene melpomene
GAAACCAGGTGATAGACCAAGTCGTGACAGTTATGAGAAAAATATAAAAAAAAATGTTTGTCATGTATTTTTCATATTATATTGATTTTAAAAAATATCGGAAAAACCGACACCTGTGATGGTTTTTCAAGTCCCAGGACTACAAATATTACTCTTTCTTCATTTTTTTTTCTGTAATGTAATCATAAGTAACCCTTCTGTGAATTACAGTTTAAGATTGAAACATACCTGCATCGGTTTTCAATAAAATGTGGTGTTTTTGCCAAACATTAAATTCAAAATATTTACTACACTCAACTTTAACCGACTGTACTATAAAAAAAATGTACTACACTGTTTTTGCAAGTAACTTTAAAAGTGGTACAACACTTGCTGAATTACTTCTTTGCTGAATACACGATAATCGGGATGACGTTCAGCGTTTTGATATATTTTCCGATACATTCTAGCTGCGGCATTTGCGTTACATAACCACTCTCCATGAATGAAATGCATATTGGCAATGTGTCAAAGACCGAGTATATGGCCTGCGAGAGCTCGGACTCGAGCACTATCCTTATAAGTCCTGGGCCAGCCCCTAAGTCGGATAAGCGTTGCCTGGGCTAAGTGGCGGGAGGTCACTGGTGTGGTCTGTGATCGCAGGATACCGTCCAAACTCTTATCCGGCCAAGGAGATTATGATCGATGCCTCCAGACTCGTGCATGACGGATCCAACTTACCTGAACTTTTAATTTTTTTTAAATCAATATAATATGAAAAATACATGACAAAGATTTTTTTTTATATTTTTCTCATAACTGTCACGACTTGGTCTATCACCTGGTTTCGTTTTATCGTTGACTCCTGGGACACCCTGTATATATATATATATATATATATATATATAATATGTTGTTACTAAATATATGTATATATATAAGTCTCTTTGGGCGCAGTGGTAAATTATTCTTTAAAGTGAAGTATGTAATCGATATATTTTCATATCCTCGTTTTCGTTGGACGCCGTCTTTTTCTCTTTTTTTACTTCACGCTGTATCCCGCATAGCTAGGCGAAAGAGAGAGCCTATTGTAAATATACTCCTTTCCCCACTGTCCATTTAATTCTGGAGACATTATGTGTTGAGTAGCGGAACACAACGCCGCGCTTGACGTTGTTACCAGAGCGAGAAAATAAAAATATTAAATATTTCATTTCCTCGAGTAGAAATCGAATTCACAACTTATCACGCACCCTCCTGCGCTACTTTTACTAACTTTTTCTTTAACTTCTTTTTAATATAATAAATTATTTTAAATGGAAAAATATTTTAGCCCGAACGATAAACAAAACGGATAGGAATAGACGTGTATATTTCAGGAGCACTATTCACTCTAAAGCGACCCTATAAAAATGCTGGTGACACTTTTACCGGCAATTAAGATACGATTTGGAAGAACATAACGCTTTCTATTTAAATATATGACAAGAGCTAGAAATTCTATGCCTTATATTGTACCTAAATATCCTACAGTGGCCGTCGTAGCGCAGTGACACGAGCGTGACTGTAAACCCAACGATTGTGGGTTCGATTCACACGGAGGAATTAATATATATGAATACAAAAAGCACGGCGTTAAGTTACTCCATTCAACATGCAATATTGCCAACCAATCAACGCCAGTGGTTTTAAATTTAAATTATACTAAGACTATAGCTTCGAAGAAAACTTTTCAAAATAAGTAATTTCCACTTTAAAAGTCACGTGACCTCACGTCAATCAATAGTTCACTGAAAACTGAAAGGCCACTTAGCTTTATATAAGTCAATTTTCAATTAGTTTCTTCTTGAAAATTTTAGATACTTAAAAAAACTTACTTTAACCTTGTAAATTATTTAGTTAGGTGTGTGTATTGAAGTTTTTTATTCATATCTGTACAGCATTTAAAATGAGGAGAAGGAGACTATTCTCCTTATAATATATTTAACATATATTCAAACAATAACAAATAAGCCCCAGTTAAATCCTCCATACAATCAGGTTTTGGTACTGTTATAGCTAGAAATTGTATTGAACATACAAACATCACCAATTGTTCCCATTGTGTACAGCTTCGTAAGCTCACGTGCCTGTAACGTTAACGTAACCGTAACAATCACGTTAATATGAATTTCGATGCTCTTACTGCCAGATTGTTGGCTATAAAGTTCTTCGAAATGGGCATTCTTGCTTCGGTATTCTATTATAGGATTGTCGCTTCGTCAAAATATGAATATTTTCATCTATATTAGGCATGGAAGTGTTAAGACACTCTGTTATCTATTTATGGCTCATTTATAACAAATACTAGTGACCAAATAAAAGATCAGTTTTGGTGAGAGTAGTGGCCAGTTTTTGTCAAAAAATGTAGATTCGAACTTAGAATCACGCCGTCGTCCAAAACTATTATTATTAACATTATCTTGTTCAAAGAAACTAACCATGTGTAATTAAAGAACCATTTGATAACTATGATTAAATTATTTAAAAAAAAACGTAATATACAATTTTATGTAATATTAAGCTTAAAATAGTTTTCTCTAGAACTTAAAATGATTTTCTGATATATTTTAAGTATAAAACTTTTATAGGTAAAAATCATTTTAAAAGTGACAACCCTGTCACTATCAGCAGTTATTGGATGGCGTGAATGCGCCTTACATTTTAAGCTCACATTTTATAAGGCTGCAATTTTAGTTATTATATTTTTAGGTTTTTCATACCCTGGAGGTCTAAAAAGTAAGGTCTATAAGTCTAAAATAGAGCTTTATGCCAACTTTTTATACATCATGTAATGGAGGCAGAGAAAATCTAGTGTTAAGACACTCCGTTTCCAAATTTTCGGCGAATTCTGGAGGCATTGCGTGTTGAGTGGTGGAATTCTTTGCCTCGACACCAGAGCGATTTCGGATTTTTCTTTTTTGATTTTTATGTTGTAAGTTGTCACTTACCAAATTCCACAGTATAGGTATAGATTTCCATGTAGGTCCATGGGAAAAACGATGCGTTCTTGCGTTCCACGGGATCGTACTGGAATATTTGATATTAACTTCAGCTTGATACTTCCACGTGATCTCGAGATATATGGTATTGACAGACTTACAGACGGGCAAAGTAGATTTTGAGGTGGGGAACCCTTAAAATAAAATTTTAAACACTAAAAAACTTAAAGCAATATTTTGATAAATAATTAAATATAAAATTCTTATGTGTAGCACTTGTTTATGTATTAATTTTAGGGATTATGATTATAATGGATGACTTGAAGGAACGATTCAGCTTATCTTTTATGTTTGTTTAAGTATGTTAAAGCATTACGTAGGCGTTTTGTGTCCTTAGAAAATTTGTTTCGTTATTTTAGTATTATAGTACAATGACTTATTAATAGCATATAGTAAGCCTTTGCCTAATATAGAAAAGCGAGGAAATCAAATATTAAAATAGAATGGAATTATTCTATTTTAATATTTGATTTCCTCGCTTCTCTAAGCGTGGCGTTGAGTTTTGTCGCTCTTTGTTAATGTCTAGGAAATTAAACGGAAAGAGGGGAAAGAAGTGTTGTACCGAAGTTGCTATGTGTAGGTTGAGGGAACCTAGTGTTAAGACACTTCGTTCTCCACTCAAACCCAAACTCTACTTGGGTGGCAGAACTGAACACTACACTTATATAAAATATTCTTATAGTTTTATTCATTGTTAAAACAAGATTATTTTAGAAATTACAAAGAATTACAAGAAATTTACAAAGTATTTGTCTGTACTTTCATTCATTTTCAAATTCTAATCAAAATGAATCAATCTTGGGGGGTTGTAAATTATTTAATACATTTCTTTGACACGGCTAAAGTACGAAATTAAATTTTCGATTCTAGGAAACGATGGATTGTTATACTGTGATTGAATGAGTTCATTTTGATAAAAAAATTCTGAAAAATGTAAATTTTCCTGACAGTATTCAGAATGTGATAAAGATTTTTCAATATCTACGTCTGTATTATTAAATTTAAATTTTTACGTAAAATAAAATATAAGGCATTGTTATACATCATGTACATTTGCAAAGAATATTTATATATTGTCGCATTGCATATGGTGATGGTAGTTGGTGACCAAACCAAGATATGAAGGCCGTCATGGTGCAGGGGTATGAACCATGACGGTTCTGGGTTTGATTCTTATACAGAATGAAATATTTAATATTTTCATTTTGTCGCTCTGGTAACGCAAAGCACGGCGTTGAGCTTGGCCACTCAACACGCAACGCCTCTAAAATTCGGCGGACAGAGAACGAAGTATCTTAATGGGAACGGAGTCTCTTAACCTAGGTTCCCAGGTTCCCTCTGCCTACCCGCTATAATTTCGTTCCTTACTCGTAAACACTTAGCAGTTAACCGTAAAGTAACCTCTTGTTATATATTTAAATGTAATTTCACACATTTTAAACTAAATAAGATGTCGTAACCACAGTCAGTGGGAAGGAATTCCAAAATAATTAATATACAAACGCTGTCCTAGCCACAGTGCTTAGCACATTGTTATTACTTCTGTTCTACATTTAATATTTGATATTTTATCAAGTTTATATTTTACTAGCTTTAACCTACAGTTTCGCATGCATGATCCAATAAATGGAAACAATTAAGAGTTATATATGGCATATGACACATTGTAAAGGATGATTCACACTAGAGTGCCGGTTAAGGTTCATTCTCGCCCCGATTTCATATTCTTGAATGAGAAACATTACTATATACGTGATTAGACCAGAATTTGAGTGGAAAGATATAACAATGCTCTCATTGTTTCTCACATAAGAATATTTTTATCAGATTAAGATCGGACGGAGATCGAACGGTGACTGGCAATACAGTGCTCGGAATCCAGGGAATCCTCGCTAAGTGTCCCAGGTAACTGTGAAGCTGTGACTGTGTGTGTACAGGTACTTCGAGTTACATTAAAAGTATTATTATTAAGTAATATATTTTTTTATAAAACGTAACGGGATTTGAACCAGTGCCTCTTTACCGTTTAATCGTTATGACCATTAAAACAGACGTTCTCATCAAGCTACAATTTATTTATGTATGTACTCGTTACAACTTATCCATACCTATATTATAAATTCGAAAGTAACTCTGTCTGTCTTTTACGTAATCAGGGCCAAACCGCTAATTCAATTGTGATAAAATACTCATATAGAGATACTTGAGGGTTTCGGGATGAACATAGGATACTTTTTTTTCTCACATTTGTAATATTTTCGATATATATCAACATATTAAAATACTTATTTATTTGACATGCCATTTATTGTTGCTGCTTAGGTTAAGCAACGATTTGCAAAGTTTGTTGTTAGAAAACGTCACCCAAAATGAGCTTGCTTAACGCATCTCTCTATTGAAAACTGTAAATAATTTCATAAATATATTTAATAAATATTCGTATAGTTCAAGCGGGCGTAGCCGCGTTCGGGTCCACTAGTAGATAATACAAGTATAACATACAAGTACATAAAATATGTTTTCCCAGTTTGCGAAACAAAGCGTGGCCTTAGATTTCAACCAAATGAAATAAAAGCTAACGCAGCTAACACAATGCGTGGAAATGAAAAAGTTCTTGTATACATTAGCAATATTCATGAAAAAAGCTCTTTTAATAACTTCATTGTTATTCTGTTAACAAAATGTAAAATGAGATGTCGCCCAACAAACGACTATTGTAAACAACGCTACGGTGAGCTTTACATTAATTAAATATTTGAATTTTGAGAATTTTAAATCTTGGTATATAAAAACAGTTGAATTGTCTGTTTGTGATTTGAAAATAAACGCTATTTAAAGAGCTTAATGCGGCGTTAGGTTCCGCCAGTAATGCCTATAAAATCGGTGTAAGGTGGGGGACGGAGTATTTAAGCACAAGGTTCAATCTGCCTACCCTGCTGCGTGCAGCTGATTTATTAAATTTATTTATTTGATTTTAATTATAGTTATATTTTACACGATACTAAAACACACATATTTTTTCTTATTCTTTTTGTCTGTCTGTCACTCTTTCTGGCTAATCTCCGGAATAGCAGTGTACAACATGAAGTGTATAAATAACGATACCAAAATAATCAACCAATTTTCTCGAAATACTCTTAAAAAATATTAAATAAATATGTGTATAGTACAAACCGGTAAAACCGCGTGAGGGCGGCTAGTCTATGGACAAAGTAACACTGTATGATTTACTTGGCAATTCTATTTCTTTGTTCTTTTGAATATAGCTTTAGAATGTTTATTTTAGCTTTATTATTTAGGACATAAAGGGTTTCTCGAAGAATAAATATTGTATAAACATCAACTATTAAGAAATTTGTTGTACACATATTATGTTACCAGCAATCTGTTTAATTGGGTATTCTATGGTACTTCGGCAATATATAGAATACTAGTCGACCCGAACGCGGCTACGCCCGCTTGAACTATACGTATATTTGTTAAATATATTTATGAAATTATTTTCAGCTTTCAATAGACTTTGCAAATCGTTGCTTAGCAACGGTCGCATAGTTTTTATTAACATGGTGGAATAAATTGCATGTCAAATTAATAAGTATTTTAATATATTGGTAAATATCGAAAATATTACAAATATGAGAAAAAAAAGTATCCTATGTTCATCCCGAGACCCTCAAGTATCTCTGTATGAGTATTTTATCACAATTAAATTAGCGGTTTGGCCCTGATTGCGTAAAAGACAGACAGACAGACAGAGTTACTTTCGAATTTATAATATAGGTATGAATCTAAGCCGTGTAGGTGATATATGAAATATTATGTATTTTATACTTTAAGTATTCTATAAAATACCGAAAACGCAGTCGTTAATATATGTATAAAACGAGAGCAAGGACGTGCGGGCAGGCAGGCAATAAACATGTTGCGACTTGTTTACTTGCTTACATTTCATACAGATTTTTATTAGTACTTACATATACATATGTGCAAACGCCACCGCAGCTACAGATTTAGCGGATTTTGAGTGCAAGTACTTAAGTACTTTTAAGTTTAAAAGCTTTTAACCTAACCTAATGTAACTTGAACTAGAAAATTGCTAAATCTCGTGTACTCGAACAAAATCAAACAATTAAAGCGATAAATGCTTTGTCGTAATAAATTTAATTAATTAAATTTTTAATTTAAAATGTTAACAAAGGAATGTAAAAATAAAATCCATATCTAAAAAATCTTTGTAAATAGAAACAGATATTTATGGATAAAAAAAAGTACCTATAATAACCGTAATAAACCTGTGCGAAGCTGGGATGTTGAGTGGCGGCACTCAACGCCGCACTGTGTCTTGCTACTAGAGAAGTATGTATTTGAAAATGTATGTAGATATACATTTTCAGTAACTATATAGTGTTAACCACCTTGGCTTGGTCGAAGTTGGCACGAGTGTCTGGCACGTTCACGTGAATTCAAATGATTTATGTGAAGGTTTGAGTTAAAAAACGCAACATAAATTACATGGATAAGTCTGCAAAATGCACTTTAGTGTTTTACTAGGCCCCCTATATATTGGTTTTCGTGAATTATAAAACATAGATATTTGTATTCTTTGCTGGCCCTGTGGGAATTTCAAGAAATTCTCTTAGTGCTCCCCTACACTCTCCAATCCTTCTTTTTAAGCTCCATGCTGTATTCCGTACGTATATCCATCCATCAGCCTTTTAAGGTCCACTGCTGGACATAGGCCTCCCCCAATGCTCGCCACGCCGTCCGGTCCTGCGCCCTTTGAATCCAGCGGGTTCGAGTGGAAAGCGGAATATTTTAATATCGTGCTCCCTCTGTCTCTCTTCTATGTATATGTGACATACATGAAGCTACAAAAAAGAACTTCTTATCTTAAGCCAAATTCCATATAAAATTATGGAAAAATACAGAAAATTCCCACTACGATAACAAAGTTAAATAAAATTCAGCCAAAAAGTGAAATAACCGAGTGTAAAATTGCAAGTTTAAACGGTATTTGAGTCCGCAACGACTCTCGACTCACTGTTATCGCACCAACTTTTAAAGTTACTTGTGAAATTGAACCGCAATAGTTTTACTGAATATCCCGGTTAAATATTTAACGCTCGGTTAAATTTTAACTATTTAGCGTGCTTAAAGTTATTTTTTGTATAGAGATAAAGATGTGGTAAAAGTTATTTTTTTGGAGTTGCCAAAGTTTCAAAAATGAACTAAATTATACTACGAAAACCGTTTTACTAAATATATCATTTATTTGTGCTTAAGTTGTTTGCATTGTCTGGTGAAATAAAACACAGCGTTGAGTTCCGTCATTTCTCATGCAACGTCTCGAATTCTAGAGTGCACAACGTAATGTCTTGACTAGGTTTTTTCTGCTTACTTTTCTATGTGGAATGAAAAGAGAGGAGAAACTCAAAAATTAAATTTTAAAATGAATTAAAAAAAATGAATTATAATCTGAAATACTGCGCGTACACACATACGCGTCGTTTGTGAATTCGATTCCTGCTGGAAGAAATCAATTATTTTCATTTCCTACCTAAATGTATTTTTATCAGCTTTCACGCACACAGACGGGAGGGATCCCTCGGTGTACGGAGTTTCATAACTCTAGGCAGATGGAACCTAGAGTTATGAAAGTCCGTTAAACGTTTTCCGCCTAATTCTAAATGAAAATATAAATTTAAATAAATATTTTATTTCCTCGGGTGGGGATCAAACCCACTACCACTCGCGTCTACAGTCTCACACTTGTGCCTCTGCACCACGACGGACCTCTGGATTAGAAATTGAAATGCTTGAAGCAATTAAATTTGCGCCTGATCGAGCAGTTTCAGCGACGCTTATTTATATTCATTCATCGCCCAAAAACTGAACAACTTTCAAGTAATATCGAAAGTTTGGATGGAATTTTAATCTCTTAGAGAATTTCTTAATAAATTTATGAGAGAAAAGTTTGTTAATCGAGTATCAACAATCGCTTTTTTTGTGATAACAATAAAGAATATAGTGAAAATATAAAAAAAATGCCTTCTACAGCGGGATCGCATGGTTGGTCGAGGGGAACTTACTGCGATTTATAATTATTTTTTAAGATTATAAAAGTTTTTTTTTTCTTTATTCCGAGCGAAGCGAATGGTTTAAAGCGAATAAGGCAGGGGCTAAAGGCTGCGTGAGGTTGGGACATAGTCTACTTTTTAATATAAAACATTATAGAAGAACAAACGACTAAACATTAAAGTTCTTACTTATTTCCGAAAATGCTAGTATTCCTTAGAAATTAAAAAATAATTATTTATCCTATGTAGTAATTACTTTACAATAAATTATGTACTAATTAGAGAGCGCCATGGCGCAGTGGTAAGGTGTCTTTGTGAGTTCGATACCTTCGATACTTGGAGGAATTCAACATTTTTAATTCTTAGTACTGGTAATAAGAATAAAATGCGGCGGTGAGTTTCGTCACTCAACACACAATATCTTGAAAATTGAGCGGAAAGTCGAGAACGACACGTTTTGACACTTAATTCCCTCTGGCTAAGGAATAGCGTGGAACTCCTTTTATTTCGTAATTACTTTTAAACTTAACTTGTATTTTACTTAGTTAGCTGGTTTGTAAGTAGTGGCTGTGAGTTAATTTAAAATAATTCAGTTTTGTCTTAAAATTATTAAATTAAAATTTAATCATCCCAGTGATAATTGAATCAACCACCATCACGTGCACGACCACATACTCATTAACTGTGCTACAGTGTGATCTAAATAAATCTTTATAAATGCAATTATTTTGTAATATTTTCAATACATCGTAGTTCAATGGAAATCAACCGATTGAAAACGAGGTGGTTATAGGTACGATATATACCCGTGGTAATAAATTATTACTTTTTTAGGTACCTAAATGTGGAATAGCACTTTAAAAGAATCTTTAAAATAATGAATGAACATTTAATTTCCGGACTCAGTGAAAACTTTAATTCAGGCAAAAAAATTAAAAGAGAGTGTTTCGATATTACTACTGAAAAAGAAAAAAATAATAACTGAACTTTTCAACAATATTAAAGATAGTAATACAATATCGTCTTAAAGAAAAGCCGTAATTAGTGTTGCTCTTGGATTCAGAAAATATGCAATTTAACGAGCTACGTCAGCTATACTAATGGTTTGGTATAAATCACATCATATCGACAGCTTCTTTTCTTTTTTTATCATTTGTAATATTTTTGTAAAAGATATTTTTTTGGTTATTTATTTAAGAAAATGTTTAAATAACAAAATATATGAAAATTATTCTCTTAATAAATTCATATAAAAGCTTATTTTAAAACATAAAAAAAACTTGTCATTTATGTCAAGTACAGCTTGTACTTGTTTTTCAAAAAAAAAATTACCCCTCATCGTCCAGCACCATTGCTTTTGGCTGTAAACCCGATGGAGAGCAGATATCTTTTTATTTCTTCGCTCAAATAAGAAAACAAAGCACGGCGTTTAGTTCCGTCACTCAACACGTAATATCTATGCGTAATATCTATCAAAAGAAAATATTACTAGTACCAATTTATGAATAATACCCAACTGTTAGTAACAGATATGACGCGTATGCTTACCATCAAATGTACGCGCCTCACGTCGCTTCGTTTACATTGACCCAATTTCGCTTTAGTATTACTAAAATATTATATATACACTAGCTTTTTACATGCGGCTTTACCCCATATATTTAGTTACACACGACATACTGTCAATGTGTAACCCATGTTAACCCTACATGGGTGACTGTAACGCGGCGATAGTGGGTTCGATCCCCACTCGAAGGAATAAATTATTATTTATTAATATTTTAATTTCTTCGTTCTGGCAACAAGGCAAAAGTCCATCGTCCGCCATTCAACACGCACTGCCTCGAAAAATACGGAGGAAAATGAGGAACGGAGTGTTCCCTTTGCCTACTTTTTTATGTAGGGTTACATTGAAAAGTTTTACAGGACGTTAGTTAGCTTAGCCTTCCTCGATATAATATAGACTATCCATTTTTTTAAGCTATATGACTAAGCATACACACATATCAAACTAATAACCTCCTTTTTCTGTAATCGGTTAAAATATCATGTATCATTCCCTCTATTAACAAGCGGCTGAATAAGCACTTTTAAAGGAACCTTTATAACAGATCAACTTTTTCCACACACTAATGGAAGTTGGAAACAAAAGTCCAATTTACAACGTTTTTGCCTTTCAGCTGAATTTAGCGAAAGTATATTATATATTATTGTTTTTTTTTTTCAGTTTCACACTGTAGAACGGCCTATGCCAGGATAGGTAGTGTTAAGACACTCTATTCCCGATACACCGCCCATTTTTCAATACGTTTTGTGCTAAGTGACAAAACTTAACGCCGCGCCTTGTCATGTTATCAGTGCGAGGTAATAAACAATAATTCTTTGCCCCCAATGAGAATCCAACCCACAATTGACGCGTTTGCAGTCAGTCGCTGTACTGCGCCAGGACGGTTACATAACGCTCGTTTATATAATATTAATAAAATTTATATTAAAATTTATTAAGATGGCAGAAAAAATTTGCATGTCAAATTAATAAGTATTTTAATATATTGGTATATATCGAAAATATTACAAATATGAGAAAAAAAGTATCCTATGTTGAGACCCTCAAGTATCTCTATATGTGTATTTTATTACAATTAAATTAGCGGTTTGGCCCTGATTGCGTAAAAGACAGACACACAGAGTTACTTTCGAATTTATAATGTAGGTATGGATATATTTTTATAAGTTTTATATTTAGCTTAACTAGCGCTCACTAACCGCCGGCTTGCAATGATGAATAAATAAAATTAAAATCAATTCAGCCAGCAATGGTAATCTGCCTTTGATCAAATGAATCTATAATACAAAAAAAAAAGAAACACCTGCAACGTCATGAAATTTTTTTATATAATATATTTTAATTTGTCTATAGAGTTTTCTTTTTAAAAGTATTTTAACTTCAATTTTCTAAAGATATCAGGTCCTTGAGTAAAAAATAAGCTTACATGAGATTTTATCATCACGGTAAAGAATTGTAGATATACAAAACAATCTTAATAAATTAATTTTTAACAAAAAGAAAAACCGACTTCTAACAACGAACTAAAAAGTGAAAAATAATTATACAAAGATTTTATTATTTTGGAGTCGTTTGCTTATACTGTTATATACGAAAAATGCGTGAAACTAAAAAAATACGATTAATATGGTAAACATAAAAAAGAAGCATGTCATTAATATCGAAAATAAAAATGTATGGACAGTTCGTAGAGTATTTTTAATAACAGCAAATGTTGAAATAAAAAGATATGAAAATATTTTTACTATCAAATTCGATACCTTAATTGAGTCTCTATAGCTCAGTGCTGAAATAGTTAAAGAAATGCCGATTCATTTTTTATTTGCACGTTGTATCCCGCACGTAACATGGTAGGCAAAGGGAACCTGGGAACGTACTGTTAACACGCTCACATTGTCATTATAAACTAGTAATATCATTATTTCGTCCATATTCGTAAGAAACAGGAATATTTTAGCCTGATAATGTAATACAACTTAGTCAGAGTTGTATATATGACGGTTGTGGATTCGATTTCTACTCGGGATAATTAATTGATTTCATTTCTTTGCTGTAGTAACAAGACAAACTGCAGTGTTAAGTTACGCTCGAGAGTAGATTCCCTACCTAACATGTTAGATGCACTATACGTCGTGAATCTAGAAAAAAATAGTAATACAGTACGTTAAACTAAGAAAAAATGAGTTAATATCATTTTTAGGTTGACGAAATATGGCATCGCCACAAAACGGCTAAAAACTGACATGAATGACACTTAACTGTCTGAAACGTGTCAAGATATAATACAAAAATAATATAAATATTATTCAGGAACGAGAATATTATGAATTACAGCGTACACCTTGAAAAATGACTGGATCCATTGCCCCGTCAACTGAAACAGTATTCGCTACAACAAACTAATGCTCGACTGCACAAGAAAAATGAATATATTTTATAAGAGATTGTGGAGGATATAAAATGTTAGTATTGTTTATTTTTTTATTCCTAGTGGTGCGTTGGCATAGTGTCGTCTCACTGTAAACGTAACAATTATGAGTACGAATTTTACTTCGATCAAAAAAAATATAATTGAAAGTGTAGAACGTAGTGTCTTAACACTAGGTATCCGCTGTTCATAACGTAGAAGCTAAAAAATATATCTATTTACGGATATCGCAGGATATGGGGCAGGATAACCTGATGTTAAGAAATTCTTTTGCCCACGCACCGCTTAATTCCAGAATCCTTACGTAATAAGTGCGAAAACTCAACGTCCAGCCTTGTCTTGTTGCAAGAGCTGAATGGGAATCAAACCTATCCTATCCCTATCCTATCCTATCTTAATTACCAATATTTTTGTTATTATTGTAAAAATATAATAATAATCTCTCACCTCATATCCTTTATTCTCATATTAGTTGCATTGCCAAGTGCTCTCCGTTAACCTGGAATGTATCCAAGGCACTTATATTTTTCACTGTAATATATAGCTTATGGAAGCTGGCTCTGTTTTATATATTTTTTTATTAAAATAGTATCTATTAGATATCAGAAACGTATTTCATTTCTTTTTAAAAAATATTTTAAAATTTATTATTATTAAGAAATAGCTCAAAATTGATTGTGTATGTTAGTGTTTATTTTCATATTTCCAAGCCTTTATATATTTCTTAAGATATGCGTAAAAACTTGATTGGATTTGTTTTTTTTTTAATTATTTATTAAATTGTTGACATGTAAAAACATGCAAACGCAAACTAAGGCACCTTATTCTCAATCTTCGAACACATTGCAATACTAATAAATTAAAGTGTAAAAATGTTCTATAATATAATTATAACTGTTAATCTTATTCAAAGAAAATACAATAAAATTACTAAATCTTTTAAACAATATATGAGACCATGTGCTGTAACTGAAAAGCACAGTGGTTGATTGAATCAATACATTCCTTTTCCTTTCGTTCGACAGCCTGAGCAAATTGCTATTCGTAGAAAATTATCGGCGTTACATTTTCAAGGGGAACTTTTCACTAAGCCACAGCCACCTGGGATCGAATGTAACGTAGATGGAAATATAATATTTTTTCTTCTAAATTAATGAGCTTCTTGAAAAATTTTTGATTCATTACTCGTTTATTTAGGATTTAATTATGAAGAGAGGTTTTCCGTCTTGAAATTTGGTTTTTAAAATGAATTAAAAATATTTGAGTTCAGTAATATCGTTCCTGTTTAGAAATAGATTGTAATTTTTAATGTAATATTAGAAAATAATATTAAAAAAACTATAATTTATTTCGTATTTTCCCTAGATTTTCGCACAATTTACGTATACAACATTAACCCTTATCTTCATTTTGTATAGTATACTATACATACAACTTTATAAAAATATACGATTGCTATAAAATATTTTTTAACTTAGTTTTATTAAACATATGACATTTCTAGACATTTATTTATACTTCAAAAATAAAAATAGTAGTTTATCTATTATAGTTTTAAACAAAATTGTCAAAAATAACAGTCAAGACGCGCTGCTCAGATTTCTCTAAGGTAAGTTTAATTTTATTTTTATGTTTGTACTCCTAAATATGTATGTTTATTATAAAATACACATGCCTAAATGTCTGTTCTTACACATTTTTATATATATGCTGATGTCGCTATATGAATTAGTATGTTTTTTTCGTGTTTTTTAATAACGTATATTATACTATACATTGCCGCAGTTGCAGTCGTTTACCTATCGTTGGTGGTGTATAGAATAATATACATTGCCAACTTCACAGGACCAATATTTTTTGGAACTTTACTATAAAATGTAAATTTCAAGTATGTTTTTCTTATATACTAAACCAATTTTATTATAATGTAAAAGACAGTTATACTGCCGCCTTGATATAGTGGTTCTAGAAAGCTTACACACAAAGTTATGGGTTCGATTCCCATAAAAAATACTATTATTATTATTACTGCATGACTACCTAACTATATAAAGGGACAAATAATATTACATTCATTATTTACCTATTTATAACACAATATGGTTTGGCTTATCTTTGGTGTTGGTTTTTTGCATGTGTCTTTTGCTTTGGTTTTAAACTCTATGGGTGATAGAGCGATAGAGGGGATAGGCGCATTTTCTCCTTGGTGCCTGAAGAGAATGCAGATTCTGACACAAGTGACAGAGCTAGTAATAGTAATGAAGCTGGAATGATTGGATCAACAGAAAGTTCTTCAGAGCCATCGATAAATTCAAATCTCGAAAGGTTAAACCTCTTACAAATTTCTGATTATGAGATAGGAACGCATGCAGCTGATATTCATGCCGATACCACCGAAGTGTCTCTTACACCTCATTTCTTAATTCTTTCTTGTAAAGAATGAATGAAGAAGAAAATCGACGTCAATATAAACCAAAAAAACCTTGTAAATGGAGTTTCAAGAACTAAATCAGAGTCGGTGTGTGACATCATGTACGAGTTCTTGCTCTACATAAGAGATGACACTTTTACGGGCATTATCGCTGAAGAAGAAGAAGAGACTATGGGTGTTGGAAGTAAAAATAGTTTTAGCTTTATATACGACTATTAAGTCGAAACATTTCAGTGAAAAATTTACACGATTTCCCGCCAAGCAAAAATACAAAACCGGTATCTTAACGATCTTGCGATGATATTGGCTATGACAAATATTACCAATGGCCGCAAATAACCGGATATCAAATGTGCAAGTACATGTGTACTGCAAAGCTGGCCAGGCACGTACCATGTGCATAAAATGTAAGGTTTACCTTTGTTTTGTGAAGAATCGAAGGTGTTTTTGGAGTACCACCGCAAGCAATAGGATCTCTGAGTTATTATTTTGTAACAAAAAATTATTTGAGAATGATTTTTTTAATTAAACATTTTTACTTCCATTAATATAGTTGTTTTTATTTAAAATCATATTATTTACAATAATCTTTCAGTATATTTTAAAAGCTATCAGTAACATTTCCACCCTCCCTAAGCATCGCAATGTATAGTATAATATACATTCTTAAAAATGGTAGAATCACTGTACGTGTAGCAATGTATAGTATAGTATACATCGTGTTTTTCCGAAATTTTCATATTATGATTTTTTTATTTATTTTTTTTATGTTTTTTGTAGCCTAAAGAAGCTACCAGTATGCATATTTTTTGCTTTTCTTAAAAAAATTTTTTTTGTGAAGATAAGGGTTAAGACTACTTGCCATTTCGACACGAAAAAAAAATATAAATAGAGAAACCTAAGATTTTATTTCTCTTAGTTATCTCACAGAATGTTTAGAAATATGTGCAAATAAAAACTAACCAAAAAATATTTCGAAAATATCCAATCAAAAAAGATACGACAGTAAGAAACAGATTACTTTTCAATCTATACTAATATAATAAAGCGGAAGAGTTTGTTTGTTTGTTTGTTTGTTTGTTTGTTTGTTTGTTTGTTTGTTTGTTTGAACGCTAAGATCTCTGGATCTACTGGTCCGATTTTCATTGTTTTTGTTTTGTATGAAAGCTGCATTCTTCAGAAGTGCTATAGGCTATATAACATTACATTACACATATATACTAATATATTTTAAAGTACTTTCTAATTTGACATGCAATTTATTCTGGCATGTTAATAACAACCGTCGCGTCGCTACGCAACCGTTACCGCGACATTTAGATATTCATCCTTATGAAAATAAACATTATAGCATTTTATCTATTGAAATTATAGTTTACTGTATAACATTGTAATAAATAATTAAGGAGATGTCACTGATTCCAAATGACCTAGCCTACGGGCGGCTCAGTATGACCGACGCGAACGGGCAGATGACGTTGACGGTTTTATAAATCATACATTTTCGAACTATTGTTAATGTTTATGTAATTATTTGCTGTTTATAATTAATTTAAGCTACACTTTGGTTCTCTTCTTATTTTATTTGATATTGCCCGCTAAAATTATCCTGCTTAATAGAGAGAAATGTTTAGTTATTTCGTAGAGTCGATATCTATGTACGCACGCACGGAAAACTTTAGGTACTTTTTCTAATATTAAGAATATCTATCCTTTAGTTACTTTTAATCCTTTTGTTGGTTAATTTCAATAACTCAGATAATTTTTTCTAATAATGTGTATCTACTTATTATTCTTTTTGATAATTTAAGCTTATATTTACTTACTAATTCTATTGAAAATTGAAAATAATTTAATGAATATATTTAATAAATATTCTTATAGTTGAAGCAGGCGTAGCCGCGTCCGGGTCCACTAGTACAATATATAATACCAACCTTTAGTTACTACAAACAAGACTGCCTTTTCAAAAATACATCACAAAATGAACCGAGTCAATTATACCAGCATTAGGAGAGAGTAAGTTGGGCTATAATTTATTTTCTATCCCCAGCAATTTTTCTCGGCGACCCCAAAAGCCTCCTAAATATATTTTTTTAAAGATTTGGCCCCAAATTTGTGGAGGCCCATAAAACTGTCAGGAACCCTTTGTATGTAAATTAGTAAGCCACCGCGACATTTATATTCTCTGGAGAAAAGTTTAGGCTATTTTTTCTGATGCTATCTTAATAAGATAGGTAAATATTGTTTGGTATGATTGTTGTCGTTTTCAGTTTAAAAATAATACTGATTTTTTAATATTGGTCATAGTGGCGAAGCAATACAGCCTCTCACTATAAACTTGATGGTTGTGTGTTTGATTCCCGCACGAGGGAATGAACTATTTAATCGAATTTTAAAAGTAGCTGCTGCTTTTCAGCAGCACAGCTTATACATAGGGATCGTCGAAACATAAACTAATACTAAAATATAGAAAATAAAGAAAAAAAAAAGAAAGAAAAATCGACTTCAAACTAAATCTATATGCACAAATTTAAACAAAAATAAAAAAGTAAAAAAAAATATGTTTTATTATTTTCTATTTAAAATATATGTTATTTTTGTTATACTATAAATTTATACAGCTTCACGCTGCTTTCCGCTCACAGCAGAGTAGGCAGATGGAACCTAGTGTTAAGACACTCCGTTCTCCATTTTCCACCGAATTCTGGAGGCACTCCTTGTTGAGTATCTGAACTGAAGGCTGCGCTTTGTCTCGACACCAGAGCGAAGAAATGAAAATGTAAATTTAAATAAATTTCGTCTTTCATCAAGAAATTTAAATATTGAATTTTTGAATTAATACCATTTTTGCGTTGCATGGCATCGTACCCGAATCGCACTAAGAAGTCTATATACTTAGATATATACTTATCTATACATTTGTTTGAAATAAATCCTAGAAACGATCACACGATATTGACTCAATTGCTTCGCTTTACGTTTCGCCTGTACCCAGTTTTAACTGGTACGGACGTTTCAATTAAAAACGACCACTTTAATTTACTTCTTTGGATTTTTGTTTTTGCATTGGTGTTTCCGTTCGGGTAGCCATTAATTTTGACCCCTATTTTATGGTTTTCTTTTGGTTGACGCTGTATTCTGCGTGTGGCAGAGGAGAGGAGAGGCGAGAGGGTAGGCAGAGGGAACCTGCCAACTTAGTATTAGGGCACTTTGTTCCGAGTATGATACTTCCGTCCCCCATTTTTCACAGAATTCTGGAGAGATTGCTTGTTGAGAGACGGAGCTCGACGTCTATTTAAAGTTAATTACTTACTTATTGCTGTATTTTCAATTGTAATATATACATGTTAGCTGATTGAATTCGCAATTAAGAGATGCACAGAATGAAAGGCGAATGTCGCAAATGATAGATTTATGAAGAAGAATGTGTTTAGGTTGTTTGAATCCGTCGAAAGCATAAGTAACGAAAGAATATCAAAAAATATCTATGAAGCAGAGTCATATCTGGGTTGACTATCGAGAACACAGTACGAGTATATTTGAAATTGGGAGGTCTCGTATAGAATATGAGAACCACCTTATATCTTTGGGTATGTCTGAAGAGCTTGATGACAGTAGACGAGGCGAAAGACGTATGCGGATATCCTGGCATTTGGCGCTCCATTCTCTATGGCTAAGAAAAATTATATTTTACATAAGCTGTCTTTTCCTGTTTTGGCTATTCTACTTTATATCAGAACCTTTAACGAAAGTTTTATGAACTGTTTTATTATATACTAAATAGTGAACATAAACATAAATTGCAGGACAAGTATGAAGTGAGCTAGCGTTATTGCTCGTTTCCTACATTCATACTCTTTTAAGACACATTGGGTTATAAAGTTTTTTGCAGCTTTTTAGTAGGGTAGTGGGAACCCACACCATTGAGGGGTTTAACGTTTTTTCTACTAGAAAAGTAAGGAAAATTTAAATAATTGAAATATAGACATTCTTCCCAAAATTGTGATCTCTGTTCTGCGGTGCATAGGGAATAGAATATTTAAACACTAGGTTCCCTCTGCCTACTCTGCTATACGGGTACAACATGAAGCAGAAAAAAAATGTTAAGAATGTGACAAGAAAGCTCTGCGTTGAGTTCTGCTACTCAGCACGCAGTCTTGAACTCAAGAAGCTAAGTTCTCCTTGGCTATTCTGCAACATGCTGGACAAAGTGAGAAGATAAAAAATATATTTATAATGAAAAACTGAACCTACTATTACTAGGATAATTTACGTAAAGAATTATTTTACATGAATTGTCTTTCAACTATGACAAGAACAGCTAACGATCCAGTTTGTAAGTAAATGGAATAGTTGTGAGCCCGCATTCTCATCGAATATCGACAAGTTCTGGGACCATTGAAATTTGCAATTTGTCAAATAAAGCTACACCCACGCGCAAAGCTTACTACCGATGGGTATATTGGTAACACTTACAGCAAAAATATATTTATTGTTTTACTAATCTATATATATAAAAGGACTTGTCCTCACTGACTGAGGTAAGACGCACGCACAGCCGTAACCGCTGTGCGTAGAAACGTGGAATTTGGACAGTTGTTTTCTTTCGTTATCTGGACATCCACTAAGAAGGGATTTTGAAAAATTTTAACCTTAAAGGGGTGAAATAGGGGTTTAAAGTTTGTATGGAAAAAAATTTAAATCGGCACCGATTTTTATAAAAATTGAAATTTAGATTTTTAAAAGTATTTAATGTGACACGTGTTTCATCGTTTTCTAGAATTCTCCCCCTAAGGGTGCAAATAAGGGGTTGAAAGTTTGTATGGAAAAATCTTTAAATGGCCACCGATTTTTATAAAATTTAAAACTTAGACTCTTAAAAGTATTTAATTGAACACATGTTCCATGGTTTTCTAGAATTATCCCCCTAAGGGTGCAAATAAGGGGTTGAAAGTTTGTATGGACAAATTCTTAAATCGCCACCGATTTTTATGAAATTAGAAATTTAGATTCTTAAAAATATTTAATTGAACATGTGTTTCATGGTTTTATAGAATTCATCCCCTAAGGGCGCAAATAAGGGGTTGAAAGTTTGTATGGAAAAATCTTTAAATCGCCACAGATTTTTGTAAAATGAGAAATTTAGACTCTTAAAAATATTTCTTTGAACACATGTTGCATGGTTTATTAGAATTCACCCCTAAGTGAGCTAGCGAAGCTGCGCGCGTCCGCTAGTTACTAATAAACCTTAAAATGTTTTTTCCGTCATTGTTTTTCTCGTTTCAGTAAGAATTTCAAGAAATTTTAATCACCGAAGAACCTACATGCAAAATTTCAGAATTTCAAAATTTCAAAAAAAATATTTTCATCATGTTTTAATTAATTTGTTGTTTTTAAACAAACATAAATAATAAATCAGTTATTAAATTCTCGTTGCCGTTTAGAAGTTATGACATATTATTATGCATAGTAATAAAAAAGTCCCACTTTTTTTTCGCGCAACTAGTATGGAAAAGTGAACTTAGTTTTAAGATACTCCTTTTCTCATTTTTCACCCAATATTTGAGGTTTAGCATATTGGATGACTCTTGTCAAGGCTGCGCTATATAAAAACGTTATTGAAATAATACATACCTTTGAAAGAGAATCGAACCTAAATCAGTCGCATTACAGTTATACGCTTTGCCATGACGACACAGTCATAAGGATAATAAAAAAATGTATTTATTATTTTTTCCACGTCTTGTCTCGTCGAAAGTTACATGTCAATTTAGTTCTCTTTTAGTGCTCTTTCACGTTAACAACGTGTCAAAATGCCGACATTTATCCCGATGTAGCTTCAAAGTTTGTACTGAGAAGGTTCGTGCCCTTTAAGCGGCGCGCGTATTTTTCTTTGTGAATAGGATATTTTAAGAAATATTATTTAGAATTATCTTGTCGTGGGTTCAATTTCCACTGGAGGAAATTAAATATTTAATATTTCTTTCTCTTCGCTCTGGTGTCGAGGCCAAGCGCAATGTTGAGTTTCGCCACTCAACACTTAATTTCTACAGAATTCAGCAGAAAATGGGGAACGGAGTGTCTTAACACTAGGTTTCCTCTATCCTGCTGTCTACCTACAGTGGGAGGGGATGGGACGTAAAGATTATAAAATAAAATAAATATTTTTTTGAAATTCATTCGCAGTGTTATCTTATCGCTAAGTTTTTCTCGAGTGGGAATCAAACCTGCTACCGAGGCGTTGGCGACTCGCAAAATAATTATTTTAGGACGTACGAGTATAATATTTTTCATTAAATGAAAATATTTTTCTGTTTTCATAGTAAACTTCTCTGTGAAGTAAGTCTTTATATAAAACATATTTAGACTCTCCCGCTTTCAAGTTATGTTTACATAATGTTATCTCAAAATATTCAACATTCTCATATTAATATTTTATTATGTTTACTTTGAAAAATATGAAATATTTATTTTATTTATTTTATAATATACTAGCTTTTACGCATGGTTTCACCCATGGAAAAAGGTAAAAGTTGTGTATGACGTACTAACCATTTTAGGTGGTAACTACCGAGTTCTCGAGTTCCCCTAGGTAACCCTGACCGCGAAACTATCACCTTAATATAATATAGGCTATGGGCCTTCCTGGATCCACCTAGTATGTATCTATCTGTCTATAGCTTCAGGCCACACTTAGCGGGTTAGGAAAATTGAACCTACTATTATAACATTTCATTTCCCGTTAAGACACTTTCGATCCCCACTTTATACCGAATTCTTGAGGCACAGAGCTACGAAAGAAAATATTAAATATTTCATTACCCCGACTGGGAAACAAACCTACAACCATCGTGTTTACAGTCGGACGTTTATGTATCTGCGTGATGACTGTCCTTAACTATTCTGATAATTGATAATGTAATTAATCAATTATTATTTTAATTATGAATATGTGTGATTCATCATAGAGTAATCTAGTAAATTGCTATATTGGGCTCGAGCAATGAAGGTGAGTGTTAGTTACTGTAAAGGGGCTCCTGAAACCTACTCTCGTGGTTGCAAGTCCCAGTCACTGCCCCAAGCTTCACTTCATCGTAAGAGAGAATATAATAGTACCTTCCATTTCTGATGTTTGTCTGATACGACTACAATAAGGAAGAAAAGGGATTTTCTTCCTTATTACATCCAGATGGATATAATAAGGAAGAAAAGGAAAGTAATAAGGAAGAAAGAAGCAGAACATCTGGGATGTAGAAAGTGGGATGAGGTCCACTCCCACTCCCACTGGATGAGAATGTTTCGACACTTTTGTAAGTCTAACGTACTATCTAATACATAGGTAAAAAAAGTTAAAAACTAAGTTAATAGTTTAAAAAAAAACTAAACACAATTATGAAGCGCGTGTAATTCAGTTTTCTAGATTTTATTGCTTAGCTACGGTTCGACTTAATAATAAAAGCGAGTTAAAAGGAGTTCATTTGTTCAGTAATTTATTTATTAATATTTTTAATTTCTTCGCTCAGGCACTAAGGCAAAAATCAGGCGGAAAGTGGGGAACGGAGTGTTTTAACTCTAGGTTCATGCTATAAGCGGGATACAGCGTGAAGCTGATTATTTAATAAATAAGTGTGTGTACACTTACAAAACATAGCACATGTATATAAAATGACCAATTAGTAAGTTTTATTTCTATTAATAAATAAAATTTCCAATAACCAAAGCTTTCTTTGGATGTACATACCTAATGAAATTTTTAGACTACGCTGCAACAATACAAAGTTCATGTTGCAATCCCAATACACTCGATTGAGCTGAAAATCCGGATATTTCAACTTTAGACGTTAGAATTGTTCTTATTTACAAAACTATTTAGGTTCACAGACAAAAGGAAGTGGATTTTTTTATTAAATTATATTTTATTTGCTCGCTTTGAAAATGTAATAATATTTTATTTTTTCTATATTTTTATTCCTATTAAATAGACTATTAAATATTAATATTATCTATATATATAAAAGGACTTGTCCTCACTGACTGAGGTAAGACGCACGCACAGCCGTAACCGCTGATGGTAGAAACGTTAAATTTGGACAAAAGTTTACTTTCGTAATCTGGACATCCACTAAGAAGGGATTTTGAAAAATTTTAACCCTAAAGGGGTGAAATAGGGGTTGAAAGTTAGTATGGAAAAAAATTTAAATCGGCACCGATTGTTATAAAATTTGAAATTCAGACTTTTAAAAGTATTTAATTGAACACGTGTTTCATGGTTTTCTAGAACTATTTCCATAAGGGTGCAAATAAGGGGTTGAAAGTTTATATGGAAAAGTCTTTAAAACGTCACCGATTATTATAAAATTGGAAATTTAGACTCTTAAAAATATTTAATTGAACATGTGTTTCATGGTTTTCTAGAATTCACCCCCTAAGGGTGCAAATAAGGGTTTGAAAGTTTTTTTGGAAAAATCTTTAAAACACCACCGATTTTTATAAATTTTGAAATTTAGACTCTTAAAAATATTTCATTGTACACATGTTTCATGGTTTATTAGAATTCACCCCTAAATACGTAAGCGAAGCTGCGCGCGTCCGCTAGTATCATATATTAACAGCTTCATGTGTTTTCCCATATAACAGGATAGGCAAAGGAAACCTAGTGTCAAGACACTCCGTTCTACTTACTACTCAAATCTCGAGACACTGTATACATCACATTTCTTTGTAAACGTAGAAGGGAAATAATTTAAATATAATCATTCCCCCGAGTGGGGATCGAACTCTAAACTATCGCGCTATTCAGTCGCTGTACTATATCGCCAGGATAGCCATATATTACTGCGGCAAATTCCCATTTTAGCGGAAGAAGCCTAGAGAATGCGGCAGAAAGTGGGGAAGGTTAGTATCTTAATGGGAACGGAGTGTCTGTATCAACGTGAACGTGAGTCTTAATGGTATATGTGGTCCCTTTGCCTCGTCCATGTGTGGGATTCTACCGTTCCAGGTGAATATTTATTTAAATTTAATATGCAAGAAAATTTCTCAAGTTGTCACGTAATAAAAGAATTTGAATAAATAGAAAAGCTTAAATTGTATCTACTTTTATTCATAAAAAGAAAATAGAAAACATTGTCGGTTTGTTTAATCAAAGTTCAACTAAGTTTCTGTGTAATACCATACAAGATAAGTTACATTGTCTTCGTCGTGACAAGGAGTTATATATTTTGTTTTAAAATTGTGTAGATTGTGTTAAATGTATGAATTTCAAAAGAATGAAGACCAAGATTTGATTTCCAACTGAGGTAAATATAATTTGGACTTAAAGTGATCATTGATAAAAAAAACCTAAAACACGTTCCGTATTCCTCTATTCAGGTCCTGGTTCCATCATTGGATCAGCTCGATGATACTGTTACCAATTGGTCAAATTCAGTTCCTTACATTTTATTTTATAGTTACAAGTAGACCTTTCAAACTCGTGTTAAGATAATAATTCTTGGGCACTAAAAAACCTTCATTAATTAGTTTTTTTTTTCTATCAACATATACAACAGGGCAGAGAGTACTTAGTGTCAAGAGACTCCATTCAACGGTCGCGTTTCGAGATATTGCGATATTAGTGGCAGAAGTAAACGCCGCGGTTTATCTTGTTAGTATTATCTGTAGATTCTTCCACCATACCCCACTATATGCGTAAAAAATACATACATCGTATATAAATATTCATACAAAACATTACCCTTAAAACTCACAAAATTGCTCAGTGAACTCCCAAGATAAGATAACAGAAACCGGAAACAGAAATAAGGGTGGGCGGAAAAGGGGGGTTATGTAGTAAGTGAGACAAATGCTCTCTGCAATTTGGGGGTGCTGGCTGTCGTATCGTGTAAATCATCTCCGTGTACAATATATTTTGTTACATTATATAATATTATTTTGGGCTATATTAGGAGTGTGATTTTGTCTGTTGAGTGATTCTGTTGAGTATCATATTGTAGTGTTGTAGATTTTTATGTTCCATTTGAACATTATTTATAAGTATAATTCAATTCAAGGAAGTGGGAACCTAGTGTTAAGTTAAAAATTAATGGACGGATTTTTAGCTTCACACCGCGTATAGCAGGGTAGGGGAACCCAGTATTAAGACACCTTGTTCCCCACTTTACGTGTTGAGTAGCGGAACTCAACACCGGGCTTTTTTTTTAAAAATAATAATTCATTCCTCCGAGTGAAGATTGAACCCACTATC
The DNA here is from genome assembly GCA_000313835.2 of Heliconius melpomene melpomene. NCBI lineage: Eukaryota > Metazoa > Arthropoda > Insecta > Lepidoptera > Nymphalidae > Heliconius > Heliconius melpomene. The sequence goes on from HE671738.1 coordinate 74,200, forward strand.
ATCACGTTACACACCCTTGTGCCAGTGCGCCACGACGGTCTCACGGACGGATTTTGATTGAACTTTTTTAGTTGTATAGCTATTAGTCCTCGGCAACATATAGTCTTCAGTTAGTTTTATGATCTGAATATAGAGACCCTAGCAACCCATCTAATCTCTAAGAAAAAAGTTGGGTGTATGGGAAAACTGAGGGCGCTAAGAGAGGATTTCCTGAAATTTCTACGGGAATAGAAAAAAAGGCATTTAAAAATGCAAGAGCATATTCAAATAAATAATCATAAAAACAAAGAAATACTATGATAATCATAGGTGAATATTCTATCCTTTCTCATAAAAGTGTATGAAGTACAAGGGTTTGGGAAAGTCGAGAATTGTTTTCTATTAAAGGGATTTACCAAGAACTAAAAGGTAACAGATGTTCTCAAGACTGCAGGGATAAGGGTTTTACCTTTATTTTTCTCGCCGTAAAAACCAGGTTGCTATAAGTTTTGACTTAATTAATTTTCATTTTATATTATACTAGCGACCCTCTTGCGGCTTCGCCCGCTTTAACTACTGGATTATGTTTAATGTATGTTTGCATAGAACTTAAGATAATGTGAAAATTAATAAAACTCTAATGCAACCCGCATTTTTGTAGTTTCAATAAGGATTTTCCAATTGTTTTACACAGCAAGGATTTTTTAGTAGGTACCGTAATTTTAAATCTGTGCTACTAATCTTTTCAAGTACTTCACTTCGTACTTCATAGTTAAATGACTATTTTTAAACGGAAGAAGTTATAAACAAAAACCTACCTACTAATAACTACTACAAAAAATGTGAAACCAACCATATCGCGCTTAAATAATACATTCAACTCCAATTATCCAATACGTGCAAACGCATCTAACTAAATCTTCGTTGCTATAAAGGCAGCCGGGTTTTTTTTTGTCGACCTTGTGGTTAATGCTGAAGGGGGTATTCTGTCCCTGATGAAAAGCAAGCACTACGTGGCTGCCTGTGAGGAAAATTAAATAGAATGCATCGGCCGGGAATCGAACCCGGGCCGCCCGCGTGGCAGGCGTGCATTCTACCACTGAACCACCGATGCTTGTAAGGCAGGCGGGCACGGCGGACGCTTGGCGAGTGGCGAGCCGTTTCGCAGCAAGAATTTTTTTGATATTGTAACAACTTCTAAAGTACTTATTAAAATGAAAAACAGTAAAAGACAGTTTTGGTCTACATTAAATGACCAACGTAACTAATGTACTTATTTATATGCTGAGAGTAAGGGATAAGTGAAACTTGAGTAACATACAGCTGATGTGTCAACGGCGGGATGTGTCAACAATTAAATGTGTTTTTCTGTAAAACTATTCGCAATTTCGAAATATTGTAAAAAGCAAATTGTATCTTCGTTTAATGTAGAAAATTAATAAAGTATTTTAAAGGATAAGGATTAATACCATTATGGAAAAATATCCCTCACAATAAAAAATATATAGAAATTATTATTTTTAGACAGAAAAATGATCACTACACGTTATTCTTAAAAGACACGAATATGCTCTCGCGGACTTTTTTGTAGATATTATTAAGAGGAACAATACTCCAGTACATTTTTTTCATGTAGTACTTACCATTAGAGCAGCGCATGCGCGAAAGTGTCTCAACGGGTAGGACTTTATACACATTTATCGTATTTATGTTAATTTACATAAGAATGTACAAATAATAAACTATATATAAACCTTCTACGAAAAACACTCGACTTAATGGTGAAGACCGCATCAAAATCCGTTGGGTGGTTTAGAAGAAGAAGAGTTAGAAACAACAGACAGACACGAAAAGCGACTTTGTTTTATAAGATATAGGATGAGGACACTGTTGCATATTAAGAGTTTGAAATAATGGAGGGCATGCCATTAGTTTTTCATCAAATTAAATTTAAATGTTACAATCCCTTCCAAAAATGATATATATCATTTTTAGAGGTTTATTCGCGGAGCTTGGCGTTGTTACCAGAGCAAGGAACACTGGTAACGACTGGCATTGAGTTCCAACACTCAATACGCAATGGCCAAATATAAGGCAGAAAGTAGAGAACAGAGTATCTGAACATAACGTTCCCTTTGCCAACTCTGCTATATGCGAGATATAGCGTGAAAAATAATAATATTTAGAACTTTTTGATGAATAGCAACGATTTTTTCTAAAAATAATGGATCTACTGCATTCATGGGCAAGTAATGACCCGTGGGGTCTAATTAATTATCGCCATAATATTATTTGGCCTACTTTTCTCTTTCCTCGCAGAATAATAAATTGTTATTGCTCATAATTTTGTTTCCTATTTTGGTAAACAATCGTTCACGATATCCAATCTACTATATCGAGTTTTCTGTAAGATGGATTGTGGTTATAAAGCATAGACAAGTTTGTTGGGAATTTAATTGAGTTATATAATATACAATTAAAAAACAAAAATAAATAATAATTTTATGGCTCATTACACGTATTGACACTAAGTAAAAAAAAATTAATTTACAGAGAGTTTTGCTATAACTACACAATTTTTTTCCCTCTAGTTCACTATACAATGTAATATCCTAAACGTACCATGAATGAATATATGAATGTTGCGCCTTTGAGTTCCGCCATTCAACACACAATGCCTCGAGAATTCGGCGGTGGGGCAGTGACTATCATAGGTTCCCAGGTTCCAAACACCTACGTGCAGCATACAGCGTGAATCTAAAAACAATGTAGAAAGATTTGAGGTAGCAACATTTCAAAAATGAAGCGAGAAAGATACAATTATGAAAGTAAAATATGTATAGATCATAATAAATTATTTAAGTATTAACTAAGTAAATAAATTGGGACGCTTTGTAGTAATAATAATTATTACATAATTATATTTCATCAGCTTGCTTATATAATCGAAACGTTATTATTTAAGTAATATACTCAGAAGGTATTTATTATTCCATTATCCAAAATCAGCGAACCTTTATCCAAATTGGGCTTTCTTTTCATTTTATTAAGTATTCCACTCCGGTACAATTGTAACATTTGCTCTGAATTTGTACCAGCCAGCTTAATATCGCTCGTTTTACAAGAAAGGAAAAAGAAAAAAGCAGGTGTATTTTCACAAATTGTTCAGGCTTATATTGTTTACGAGTGCTGCATACTCGTGAAAAACTACATATCGCATTGAAAGGGTTATTTTTCCAAGTGATACTCAGTGCCTTTTTGTAACTTACGTGCTCAATGTTACATGCCACTCGATTTTCTACTTTTACTTGAGAAGATAAGGTTTAAAATGGTTTGCTTGTGAGTGTTTAGAGGAAATGAGAATATTTAAGTTTGGCGTGTGAAAAGGTGATAGCCGCAGAAATGAGGCGTGATGTAGCACGCGTCTTCTACGCAACTCCTTTATGTTCACGCGTTATACGTATAGAGAAATGTTTCATATGTCACGTATTACAGAGTTTTACTTAATGTATTGTGATATTTTTAAAACGTGAAATGATATTAAATGAAAGATAGATTTAAGATTAATACTAAGGTCTTGTGGGAAATGTGAGCCGAAGATAACTCAGCATCCGACTAAGTATCTTTGTGAATATAATTCTAATAATTCATTCCAATTTTACAGAACAGTTTTTTCATTCCCTGTGAAGAAGGGTCGATAATGAGCACCTAATGTTAATAATAATAATAATATAACTCATTAAATAATAATCTAATCCATAATATAATTAAATAACGTGAAGAGGCCAATTGGTCTGTTTTATATAAATAAAAATGTCTCAAATCAGGAAAAGAAATCTTTTCCACACTAAATGGTAGCAGTGTCGTCGTTATAACTGAGAGCGCGTTGGTATTTTCTCTATTTGCAACGTGACAACACGTTTCCTGTTCAGTAACAATTTAAATTTCAAAATACGATATTTATTCAAACAAGTTTGTATTCTTATAAGTTTGGCAAAGATCAAAGATCTGTTGCTAAGACGCACTTCCTCTCTATTTACTTAGCATTAGATAGCAGAACATAACACTGTACTTTTACCAAAAACCAAAATTAAACCCATAGATAACGTAAATATTCTTGGTATATGACGGTATATTACCTAGATAACAATAGTATACCTAGTTGCAAGTTGATTGCTAAAATGTGTATGGAAATTCAAGCACTTCTAGAAAAGTACCTAATTAAAATACTTAATATTAACTAGAGGTGTTATTGTCAAGAAACGTTAAATTCACAATATTGAGATAGTGACTGAACTCATCATCACATTTTATCTTATTAGAGTGTGGAAAAGAAAATTTTTGATTCGTGTGGGAATCAAACCCACATCCTGTAGCATTGATGTTCGCACGCTGCATTATCACGTCCGTAATTTCTACAAAGTAATTAAAATTTTGACATTTCAATTACGATATTTGCGTAACATAAAATGGAAAACATTAATTCTTCTCTTGCTCTTTATAAACATAAAAACAGCTTATTTAATTATTACTATAAAAGTAACAAAGACGAAAGATGATCCTCATCCCAAGAAAAGTATGCAAATAACGTTGTTTTGATATCCCGCTATTGTGATTTAAAACGTTGGCGGAGGAAATTGGCTCGCAGTTTTAGTGTTCCACTCGTTCTAATTCGTCGTCGATTCTTTTGCTAATTGGTTCGTGTGAAAGTTTAAAGTTATATATTTATATTGCCTGGAAGAGCTAAAAATTAATATTTTATTTATTTTTTGGTTTTTAACGATAACTATATTATAGAAATCATTGTAGTGTATGGTTAGGTGGTGTGCTTAGGACACTTTGCTCCCTTATTGCCACCCATTTTTTCTAGAAATTGCATATTTTGGGTGATAAAACTCAACGCTGCACTTTGCGTATATATTTAAACGCATTGGTGTAGACTTAAACAAAGTTCATAAAGTAGTTTACATAAAATTTTCGTATGTGAAATTTATTATATGAATTATCTTTGCGTGTGACTGTTAACGCGACGGTTGTCTTGATTTGGGGAACGTAGTGTCTAAAAACTAGGTTACCAGGTATTCTTTCACCCCGGCTGTGTGCGCGGTACAGCATGAGGCTTAAAAATATCAATGTCTTCTTTTTGAAGAAATGACACATTTAAATTTCATTTTTATTATATGTATCTAAAGATAAGAGTGTATAAACTTACTGCCAATCTAGATCGATAGCGTTTATTTACATAGTACCCACTAAAACAAGATATAATATTTTGTTTTTCAAAGCGTAGGTATAATTACGAAATTTACATTAAATAAAATCGGTTTCGTGATTACTGAGTTTCTTGCGCTGACTCTTCAGTTGATGTAAAAAGTTTATTAACAACATATTACAGTTTTATATTAACGTTCAATGTTAGTAAATAAATGAAATTAAAATAAAATATATATGTTTGATCTAGAAACTATATACCTGAATGAAAAGAAAAATGCTAGCTACGAAAGTGACACTTGCTCCAGTCAAATTAGAAATTCATTCGTTTTGCAAGTATAATTTATTGGCTACGGATTAATTGGAAATTGGACGTGACACGCCGTCTAATGCCAGATAAGTAAAGTAAAGACTTTCTGCTGCTCCCTTGTACTATTTGTTTTAACTTTTCGTATACTTTGTACACATACATACGTATGTATATAAATTTATATTTTTATTTCTTTCTCTTTCCACTATATGATTTAAGTATACAAGTATAAAAAACATAGTGATATATTTCTATGGCTTACGATTATTAAATTGGAGTGTATATATCCCGAAAAATCTAAATTTTGAACTAAAACGTAATTTTAAACACTTTGAATTTATAAATGAACTGGCCATGAATATGTTCAGAGTTAATTTAAAGACGATAAAAGTAGGTGCAAGAGGTATAAATTGAGCTCTCACGTCTTTTCAGTAATTTCTTGACTTGCTTGACCTAAGATAAGTACCATGCACATACTCGTGTATATTATTCAATTTACAAAAGATCTATAATTAAAATACCACATTCGTTTATGGTAATAACTTCTTAATATTAATTTAAAATAAGATTTTCATGCCTTGATTGTAATTTTAATACGAAAATATATTATTTAAATATGAAGTAAATTATGAAAGTACCTCTCGTACTCTAATTTTTATTTTCGTTTGATTTTTTCCCAACAGAAAAAAAGAATTTAATATAAAAACAAGATGTTTTCCAATCTGCTTAAAAGGTGTACTTGACTCGATAGCAGCACCTGTCGAAAAAATGAATCAGGAAATCCTCAGAAGCTTCCTCGTACCGGGCACTTCAGGGTATTAAGAAGATTGTGGACCAAACCTTGACGCCTCGAGTGTGAGCGAACAATATAATGCGTAGGCCATTCTTCATAATAACCAGTACAAATTGAACTAGTTAGCTATAATATTTTGTTCTTCTTTAATATCAACTTAAGCCGGTCCCTCTCCCGTTTAAAAGACTCTTCAAAATCATTATTCTAATTGCTTTTTCGTACAGGAGTCGAACGTCTACTGTAGGTTTACTCTTTCGAGGGCCATCGTGTTTTTCGAGTGAAGTGGTGGAAATTAAATTAAATAGTGAATGATTTTTCGAGATTAAATTGATAATGGGTCTTTTTATAGAAAATCGTAATCAGATATTTATATAATACTGTCTGTTTATTTATTATCTGTTTATTTTAACATG
>HE671739.1:0-17426 GCA_000313835.2 Heliconius melpomene melpomene
ATTCGAAATGACCTAGCCTATACATATATACATTTCGAACTACTGTTAATTTTTATGTAATTATTTGCTGTTTATAATTAATTTAGACTACATCATACTTGGTTCTATTCTAATTTTATTTGATATTGCCCGCTAAAATTATCCTATTTAATAGAGAGAAATGTTTAGTTATTTCATAGAGTCGATATCTATGTACGCACGCACGGAAAACTTTAGATACTTTTTCTAAATATTAAGAATACCTATCCTTTAGTTACTTTTAATCCTTTTGGTGGTTCATTTCAATAACTCAGATATTTTTTTCTAATATAATAATATATAATTAAGCTTATATTTTCTTACTAATTCTATTGAAAATTGAAAATAATTTCATGAATATATTTAATAAATATTCTTATAGTTGAAGCAGGCGTAGCCGCGTCCGGGTCCGCTAGTACTAATATAATAAAGCGGAAGAGTTTGTTAGTTTGTTTGTTTGTTTGTTTGTTTGAACGCTAAGATCTCTGGATCTACTGCTCCGATTTATTATGTTTTTGTTTTGTACGAAAGCTGCATTCTTCAGGAGTGCTATAGGCTATATAACATTACATTACACATATATACTAATATATTTTAAAGTACTTTCTAATTTGACATGCAATTTATTCTGCCATGTTAATAACAACCGTCGCGTCGCTACGCAACCGTTACCGCGACATTTTGATATTCATCCTTATGAAAATAAATATAATAGTCACTTTTAGCATTTCATCTAGATGGAAATTATAGTTTACTGTATAACATTCTAATAAATAACTAAGGAGATGTCACTAATTCCAAACGACCTAGCCTTGGGGCGGCATAGTATGACCGACGCGAACGGGCAGATGACGTTGACGGTTTTATAAATTTTCATACATTTTCCAACTTTATTTGATATTTATAATTAATTTAAAATACACTTTGATTCTCCTCTTATTTTATTTGATATTGCTGGCAAAAAATATCCTTTTAGGTAGTTTTTAGGTACGGTTTAGGGTACTTTTTATAATATTAAGAATATCCTTTAGTTACTTTTACTTCTTATGTTGGTGCATTTCAATTTCTCGGATATTTTTTCTAATAATATGCCTCTACTTATTATTCTTTTTAATTATTTACGCTTATATTTTCTTACTAATTCTATTGAAAACTGAAAATAATATATTTAATAAATATTCTTATAGTTTAAGCAGGCGTAGCCGCGTCCGGGTCCACTAGTAAGTTGGATAAAGCGCTCAGATCAATAAGCGTGGCTCGCGACCTCTCAGCGCCTCTTGATAAATTGATTCCTTTGCCGTTCGACTCCTTTCATTGTTACAATGTCGATGTGTTCTGCTGGCGAATTGTGAATTGGTTCTTAGACTTTAGTATATAATGTAGAATTTATATTCTACATTTAGCGTGATGGTTGTAAAATGATATTTTTTTCTTCACGCTGTATCCCGCAGATACCAGGGTTAGCGGGAAGAGCCTTACTTTTAACTTACTTTTAACTTATCGTGAGTTACTTTTACCTTTTGCCAGAACGAGAAAATGAAAAAATATTTTTTCCCCAAATGGAAATCGAACCCATAACCATCGCGCTTACAGTCAGACGCTGTGCAGTTCCCCCACGATGGCCCATCTCTCCATAAATTGTTTTTTTTTCTAAAGTACTTACATTATTATGTATTATATTCATGTAAACGATTTGATTTTTCTTATAGAGTTTTATTTCTCGTTTATATGGTGAAAAAAATGAACGTATTTTTTGTAAAACGAGTAGTCTTTCTTTCAATATTAAAAGAAAATATAAAAGGAAGCATTAAAAATAAACCTTATAAATGGAATAAAAAAAAATCTATTATCTAAAAAGACTTATGATCTAAAAGCTTTTCACATATAATGATATATTTGTGGTTCAATAAAAATATGAGTGAATAGAACGGTATGAAAGGGACTACTATAAATTAATTCCCATGTAACAGCCAATTAGGGTGTTAAAGATTCCGATTAGAGGTTTTATTGGACCACAAATATTTCGCACTTTGTACTAAGTGGACAATCTGTTGGCAGCTTCGTCGTTGTCTTTGAATAACAATAGCTATATATATTTACATATATTTTTAATTAATACTGAGCAACTGGAAGACGAAATTATAGAATTTAGTGTACTTATATATTAGAAGGAGAGGATCATCTATTAGAAATACCGGATTTTTCATTTTATGTCTGAATGTCCAAGCTCCAACATAGAGTTTTTTGTAACTTCAGCTAGTGTTAAGACATTCCGTTTCCAATAGTCTAAAGTCTGGAGGCATTGCGTGTTGAATGAAGGAACTCAATGTCGTGAATTTGTCTTGTTACCAAAGTGAGGAAATGAGAGAATAAAATATTTCATTACCTCGAATGGGAATCAAACTCACAACTTGTCACGTTTACAGTCGCATGCTTGTGCTCCTGCGACGTGACTGCGTGATAGTCTTATCCATGTAATTTGTTATTTTCGTTTACCACCAGTATCTTTGGTTTAGTTGCACAAAATGAGACATTAGGTTTATTATAAACGATTTTCGATCGAAATAAAGTTTTGTAAATACTTTACTTATTCTATACGACTTTTTGTATAAAAAAATAAATAAAAATGATATACAATGATATAAAATGACAAAGCTGAACACGTAGGCTGTACTAATACCGGCTTTTAGCGTGAGTATAAAATATATAACGTACATTTTCATTAAGCCTCTTCAGATAAAACCTTATTGTTAAAACGATCGTAAAATTTAAATGCTCCGACTGGAATTGTTGGAATTTGAATATAATTTTTCTATAGATATTTTATTATAACCTTTAAAAGGGTTTTAAATATAATTAAAGGCTATGTGCAAGTTAAAAAAGTGTAGGTACCTGAGTTTTGAGAAACTTAACTTATATTCTGCTACTTTTGAAAGGTGTAACAATTATGTTATCTAGGTACAAGATATGTATTTGGTTAAAAATAAACAATTTTCATATTTTATATTAAGCAGCTTCACGTTTTTTTCCCCACATATCCTGGGAAAAGAACAGAGAGAACCTAATACTACTAATACACTCCGCTCTCACTTTTTGTTCAGTTTTCGAGATATCGCTCCCCTGAGTGGCGATTAAATCCACAACCACAGAGTTTACGGTAACGATGGCCTAAACTAATTTCACATTCGTCAGATTTTGAATTTTGAGATTGAAACAAAACATAATAAATGAAATAAAATGAAACAGTAATATGTAGGTACTAAAGTATTCTTTTTTTAAGAAAGTTTCACGACAGATAAGACGTAGCTGATATCAGTTTTATACTAAAACTATTCAAATACACCAACTAACCACTGTCCCATTACATCTCAATTTCGACTATCACCACGACCATCGACAACAACTTTAAGACATAAAAGTTCAGTTCCGACGTAATTCAACGTGCATTTAACCGCATGTGGCCAAACAATTCCAATAAGGCTTTACCCCAAACGTCCCCCAAAATATCCCTAGCAATTTTATGCCACCGTAAAAGCTACGCTTACGTTATCTACCCATCTACCATATTGTACGTTTCAACGTGCTTGTTGCGATTACTAAGAGCACAGTGAGTTGTGTACATACGGGACTCTATTGGGTTACAACGGGTTGCGGTTTTGTAACTATTGATTTTGTGATGTATATTGTCAAGCTGTCGTAAAAGTAAATAAATATATGTCTGTGCGTATTAAATAATGTAATTAAACTATGATGTAAGAATTAAATTATGTCTAAGAAATTGTGTTTACACAAATTCCTTAGCATTTATCTAAATGATATACATACAATTCCGCTTATTTAGCAGGTTAGATTAAGGGAATCTAGTTTTAAGACATTCATTTCATTTAAATTAAATAAATATCATTCCCCCAAATGGAATAGAACCGAAACCGCCACGTTTACAAAAACATCATTAATTTTAACAATGCGAGTAAATTTACTAATAGGACAGGCAGTTTCTTGAGAAAAACACGTCCGTGAGTGTATTTTGAGGCTTTTCCAGCAATAAAATTTGCATAACTACGCTCTTTGGCACGGCTGCAGTCTCTTATTAAATTTCCGCCCCTCAGAGAGTCATTAATGGTTTGTACTTAACCACCTCGCGGCGTACTGTGATAAATCATAAGGTATCAAGTGGTGGCGTTTACTAGTCCCGCTGACTTTTATAGCGTCTTGAGATGTGAGCCCGGGATCTAGGGAGATTACTGTAATCCTTTGTTTATTTTTATTTTTTACGCAACGATTATCGTATTATAAATATGATGGTACATTAAGTAGTAGTAATTGGACTGAGCGGGAATATATTATTTTTTATTAGTGACATTAGATTAATTAATAACTAATTAACTTCGTAAGGAATTAACAGGACTGTTTGTATGAGTAAAGAAGCGCCGATTTTTTTAAATAAAAATATGTATTTTCCCACTGTAATAGGGTATTTAAACCCACGACCTTTCTAAATTCAGATAACTATAATTAAATATCGTTCACAAATAATATTATCTCGAAAATGAAAGGAATGATTTATATTGTCAGGAAATACGAAAATCTCAATATAGAGTAATAGGAACACGCGTTTAGATGTATGCATGTAATTAAGGTTCCACCCACCGCGCGTTTAAAATTGATAGTCCGTGTCAATGTGAAATGGAACGCAGATAACATACGACAGACATCATTTCATATCCAATTACAATACGCTCTCGAATTAACTATTCATTTAACACCAGGCATTCGATCGACTGTATTGAAATGGATTCGGCGTGTATTATTATATTTTTGAGTGTTATATCTCACAGTTTTTCGGCTATTGTTCAGTGGCTGCCGTCTACCAGTTTTAATTTACCTATAAATTTTGATAGTGGAAAGCTGCCTTGTTCCAAACAAACTGTCATATTTCCTGAAACAGTGAATAGTTCTATTATTATTGAATCTGAAACTTCAGTAAACTCTTTTATATTACCAATAGACGGTGAGTTCTTTCTTGAAAATGGTATAATAGAGTTTGGTTCGTTTGATGAAGATAATTGTACTGAAGGTTACGAACATTTTGTGGACAAATCCTACTCTTCTTGGAATCGTCCTGACGTTTGGGATTCACCAAAGTTCAATAAAGCTACACCAGACGCCGAGAGAGTACCATGTTACGACGATATTGTTGAATTTCCAACAGACAAAGGATTTTCTGTCGTGTTACCAGATAAAATACAAAAACTACGCGGTATTACAATAGCCGATGAGAGATATGATACAATGGAACTTAAAGACTATGTTTTAAGGAATATAAATCAGCTTCAACAGTTTTATCTTAATAAATACGATGATACTGGAATCGTGATAGAATTTAATTTTTGTAAGTCGCCTGCTGGTTGTCCCTGCCAGAAAGAGGTTCTCGATATTGATTGTGAAGCTAAATTTTGTCCTATTCCATCTTGTGTAGAACCAATACAACCAATTGGGCACTGTTGCAAAATTTGTGGTGGCGTCCTTGTTTATAAAATTGATCAAAGTTTTCGTCTTTTTCCTTTTAAAGAACATGTTGAAGAAACATTGTCTAGTTATGGAGAAAATGAGTTGGTCTATCATATTGGAAGAATTCCAGATGATCAAATTCAGTTAATCATCGTAGAGAACGGTGAATATACTGGTCTAAGTGCAGAAGTCGTAAATAATATCGCTAATGGCATGAAGTGGCACTTGGGATCGCAAATGCAAATAAGTGGTATTCCCTTTTATAAATCAGGGATGGGCGGTAAAATATTTATTTGTATATTCTTTATTGTAATTACAGTGATGGGCGCCGTATACCTTTATTATTACAAACTACCAGATGTGAGGTTCCCGGTTATTGGCCGGGGCAACTTTACAATGTTTTCAAGATATGATCGCAGAAGCGAGAGTGTGGTGTCTTTGACGAGAAGAAGTTCTGTAGCTCCAATAGGAAGTGGCGTACCTACAGCTTTTCGAAATCCTTTATATGACTCTAAAAGAAGTAAATCTTCAGTGGAATCGACTGGTTCAGTCAATCAGTAATTAGCTAACATATAAAAAAACATATTTTTCTTAAAATATTACGTTCTTAAAAAAGAAGTTAATGTTTTTTTTGCTTAGTTTATATAACTTAATTTGAATCCATTAAGAAAAAAATGATCGATCTTATAAAAGTTTTTAAGTCAACATTTCAAGACAAATCGACAGCAAAGTTTCGGCCAATGGTATAAAACTTGGAAATTCTATATTATCTACGAAACATAAATAAAGCAAAACAAGGTCTCTACTAAGACCAATATTGAATATAGCCCTTTGTGCTTTTGCCCTTCCGCTCTAAATGTGAACTCAATCAATAGTATTGAGTTTCTTAAAACAGCTCAAAAGACACGACTGTCATGAGAGTCGTTAATCATTTCTCTTTGATACTTATTCTACGAAAGAGAGAGCGCTAGATGTGAAATAGATCCGAGAATTATATTTTATACATCTACAGATATATTGCTAACATAATTGTATTTAAATTATTGTAATAATATTAATTGAGTTTATATATGTGCCAATTTTGTATCAATACAATGCTATTATTAAATTATAATCAATAATGTTTAATGTAAATTAATAAAATACATATATTTTTTATTATTAACAACTTACATATTTCCAATAAACATAATACCTTCCCAAAAATAGTATCGCTCTCTAACCATACGAACGCTTTTCCCATTTCAACGTGAACAAAGCGCGTGCTCACGATCGGGCATTGTCGCCTGCCCATTGTTTTTGTGAAGCCTGATTTATGTCGCGCCGCGTTACGCGTCAACGACTCCACTGTGACATGTCTTAATGATGAAGATACGTATCTGTTATTGGTAGGTGTAGCTCAGCTGTTAGACACCCTTTGGAAGTAGGGGTTCGATTTAAATTTAAAAAGAGGGTGGGTAATACTAATATCAATGTCTCGAAATGGAACGGGAAACGGAGTGTCTTAATATTAGATTCCCTCTACCTTCCCTGTAGGATAGTGTTAATTATTTTGTATGGTAACACTTAATGTTACCTATGTGTTTTACTTTGTAGAAGCTCTCGTTTAATTCGAGTCGGTAATTGTGTTGTCTAGACATTTGAAATAAACAAAATTAATTCTGTCAACGACATTTGACGATTTAAAACATTGTTAATTTCATTTAAGAATTAGTAAGCGTCTGTACAATGGTTGGAGATTCGATTCTTATTTGAAATTGTAAGGACTCAACCCAACACGCAATCGCTTAAATATGCAACCAAAGTAAAAATGAGTGAAAAAGTCTTTCACATAATATTTGTAATCAATGATTAGAAGAAACACTACGGTATAATGAGTGAAAATAATGACGGTTCCATCTACACTGATGCATAACAGCTCAATCTACTCGTATGACAATTTCACCGTGGGATTTTTAAAAGTCACAGTTTTCAAATACTCGTATTTAGTTTAATATGTTTTTGTTTCCTGTAGATTCCTATCTAATATACCCAAGTTTAAATTACACGCATTTAATCTGCTCTGGTAGTGAAAATAGCCCTAGCGTGAGTGTCAACAATTTTTGAGTGTACCAAACAATTTTTGGTGTGTACATGGGTTTACTTCGTTACCACAGTGAGGAAATGTAAGTAATAAATATTCCATAAACAAACTTGATACTTCGTAGCTCAAGGTGAACCAACAAGCATTACTAGGTATCATAAATTATTAGTTAATAATAGTAATTAAAAAAAGATGAGGCAGTCGCTTACCTAGAAATTCAGATGACGCTTAAGTTAACTTTAACAAAAATAATTCACTACACACAAGAAAATGATTATTTTCCAAGTATAAAACAAAGCGGAACTACAAAATGCTAGTTTCAAACTACGTATGTGAACATTGTTGGCAAAGTTTCACAGCACCAGTCCCCAGTTGCCAGCGAACTCCTTTACTACGTCAAATCTGAATTCTAACAAAAGTCCGGCGAACCAAATCGAATCAGTGCTCCGACATCAATCTATTTAGCGTCTCCTACGATTTGAAACACAAATGTGGAAGTTGTATAGAAGTGACATTTGTTACCTTTTTTTTGTGGTATTACGTTGTATTCAGTATTGGCAAAGGCGGAACTCAACGCTTTGCTATGTGGCCAGAATGGGGAAATGAAAGTTTTTCTTTCCCCTGAATAGGAATCGAACCCATAACAGCTGTCGTTGCTCTTACCCCGTTACAGACGCTGTACCTAATGGTCTAAAAAGTTATCTTTTACACTTAGAGCTAGTAATGTTAAATGATAATACGTTTAAATCACGCTTAGTTATAATATTTACACATAAGCTTAACGCTTTTTTCGTTATTCAATATTTCGCATAGTACTATAAACAAAGAGGACCTAATGACAAGAAACTATGGCTTCCATTTTCCAGCAGTTAACATGCAGTACCTACAGTAAGGCAATATTTAAAATATAATCAATATCAATAAGATATTTGTGTAGTTTCTTACAGAGATAATCGTGAATTATCAGTTATACTTCATTACTGGAGCTACTAGAGCTTAAAGCTTCACTACTAGAGCTTAAATTTAAAAAAAGTTGTATATATATATGATGTGGAAACAAAGTGAGAGGCTGATTTGTTAATACAAAATATGAAAATGGATACAAATCGAAAATTGAAGCTCAAGTATTATGTTTCTATTTATTTCTTGTCTTCTAAAACAATGTATTCCCAGTTAAGTATAATACTTTAAAGCATATCAAAATACAAAAATAAACTTAGCTTAGTTACGTTGTAACAAAATAGGTTTAATGTGCTATAACTTGTTATGGTTCCTTTAAAGTCAATCGTAAAGTGTAAAAAGTTAAAGTACTTAGCTAACAAAAGCCCCGTACTACTTCTACTGACCTCTACGTATAGACCCAGTCAGTCACATTTCAAAACTATTTACCCGAGGGTCGTAATTCGATTAGGAAGATCTTATTTCGCGATTCGAGAATAATTCGTAAAACGCATTCGGGTTCCACAATACCTACAATATAGTGGGGTGATTTTTCTTAAATAGAAAACTTGCTGGCTTGGCTGAGCTTTGTGGGAGATAAATTACTTTGTTAAAGCCATTAGCAATGAACTTTTGTAGTTTCTTACGTTGACATTAATGGGTCTTTAAGTTTTATTCTAGGAAGAGAGCAGAGAAAGCTCTTTCGTTTAGGATTTAACAGTGGATAAAAATTTGAATGATATATAGAGTTTTTATCGTTTTAAAATGGCTGACGGAGAAGTTTAAATAAAAAAGGCGGTCAATTTATGTGACAAAAAGTAAAATAAAACAAAATACTTATAAGTAGGTACTACTTTAATATACTAAACCTACATTGGAAAAGTTTATTAAAATGAATGTCTATATACCTATTTAAATTTCATGTAATGTTATGGGTTCGATTCTCATACTTAAATATTCTCATTTCTTCGCTCTGTGACCAGGCGACGTGCGGGGTTGAGTTCTGCCTCAACACGCAATACCTCTAGAATTCGGTGGAATGTTGAAAAGTGTCTTAATGAGAACGGGATGCCTTAACAAAAAACTCCCAGGTTCCTTCTGTCTACCTTGCTATGCGTGAGATACAGCTTGAACCTAAAATAAGAAAATTAACAGGGGTGTGCTAATATTTTTTTAGCATAACAAGCTTTAAAGCTTAAAGCGGAAAAATTGTAAAACCACAACACGAAATGTCATATCACAATTTTTCTCTTTTAGGTATCTAAATTAAATGAAATCAGCTTCAAGCTGTATCCCGCACACAACAGGGTAGGCAGAGGGAACCTAATTTCACTCCGTTCCCCACTTCCCGCCGAATTCTGAAGGCATTTTAGGTATTTAAGTAAAGCATTTTCTTTAAAACAACATTACAGAACAATCCCCAGAACTAATCAGCGTGCTAGCGCTAAGCATTCCTTTTTGGAGTCCCCAACGTATATTAGGAGTCTATTGTGCCCCGTTTAATAAGGCCATTCTACTTTCCACTCGCCTTATATGGCACCGTCGCACAAACAAGGTTAATTCACACGATCTATCGCATAGACGATCTTTTGTTTCGAAAGCGTTATGTTGTCATTTGGAATGGACTTTAAGTTGTTAGTTAAATTATACTTGCTTTTAACAGTACAATTGTTCTGTATTACACGTCTAATAATGTCTGGTGGTGGTTATATATGTGATGGTGAGGTGATGCAGGTTCATATAATTATAATAAAAAGTAGGTTCTATTTATGTATTTATTAATTGTGAATAGACACATTTGTAATGTAAAAATTAAAGAATAAGTTTCTATTACAAGCGAAAAAAAACAGTGTTTATAAAAACCCCAATATTTTTAAATGCATATCCATACAAAGGCTTTTTTGTACTTCCTTAATATCTTAGGCAAAGAGTACCGTTAAGTGTTTAGAAGCTTTGCTTGTTATTTAGTACTGGCACAAGATAATAGATGAGATGCAAACATAGCATTGAAAACTGTAACATTATTGAGAATATAAGGACTTTCTACGTAAATAGTTTGTTGTAGCGATTAGCTAATGCTTTTTAGGTATAATGTCGTCAGGGCTCACAATGTATATTTTGTGCTCTACTTACAGAAACTACTGTTTACGTTATAAGTTCCGTTATTCGTCGGATAGTAATTTAAAGTAATGTAAGATGATGATTGTGAATGCAGAGGCTGGAGTGAAGAAAATAAAGAAAAAAACAAAATATTTTTCATATTTTTAAAGTGTTATTTCACACTTTATAATTTAAAATTTAATTTTAAGGACCAATTCTGACAAATTTAGTGACAAATCACTTTATTGTCAAATAGCTTACCAAGTAGGTTAACAGCTTAGCTTCGATCGCATCGGGTCTTAGTGCATACATATTCTAGCACAAGCATCTGATAGACTCGAGAATTGAACGTGCAACCGTGCGTGAACCGAACTGATGTCCAGACATGTACCATTTCGTATAACATTGATCGATTTGTGCTACTCCCACATAGTAAAAGCTAGATTTTGTTGTATAGCTTTTTGTATTTTAAGTATTATTGCAGTTTAAGGTCTTATATATATTCATATTAATTCTTCAACATCATGACTTTGAAATGAAAATAACTTATAGTGTTTATATTGATAATTTTGGTTTCCGTAGACTTTAGACGAAAATTTTGTTTTTTCTCGTCCCTGCAAGAATTTCATAGATTCGATACTTAGTGCTTCCTTATACTTCTCAAGGACTCAGCATTACAAATTACAAGGTTCTACGCTGCGTAATTACGGTTGTGCGTTGTCTGTGAGTTAGATTTAATATGCCCTGTTAATTTACATAAATTTCTATTATATACAGTTTTATTCGTAGAAGACTTACTGATGTATTAACCCGTTCATCACTAAGCTTCAGTATTTTTCTCGGAAACAACGTAAATAGAAGAAAGAATTTAGTTTTTCATATTTATAACTTTCACCGACTATATATATTTTTGAAATACTTCTTAAATTGACTTCCAACTACGTATTTTGAACATAAAAGTATCATATTTAGATTTAAGTGTCACTCAGCCATCAGAGCGTTAAAACGCTTGATACTTTACAATGGGACCCTCGTTTTTCGCTTTCGCTTAAACTTAAGCCTCGACAGATGTTCGAGTGTGCTCTCCTGAAGGACCCTTTGCGGTCTCGACGCGTTCGACACTAGTGATTACGTGTTGTGCGATTTCGAAATACCAAAGCTTAGCACTAATATGTCTATGTAGGGATATATAGCTATGTGTAATTTATATGAAATTCAAGTGTATCCTTATTGTTAGTGTTATTCTACAATTAGGACAGAAAATAAATTATGTCTAACAAAAATATCTTTTCCAATATATGTTTTAATTTGTTCAATTCATTTAGTCAAGCTAAGCTATATTCAAAACTTAAATAAAACAACACTCTTTCATTCATATGATTGAAAATGTGTTCAACTTTTTTGTAAAGGTAACTTTACTAAATTTACAATAAATACGTTTTTTTTAAATAAAAAATCTCTTACAAAATTAAAAACGCTTAACTAGAAAAAGTATTTCAAACATAAAAAAATTCTAAGAATGAGGAAAAGCCTTTGTGAAACGAATAGGTACCACTATGAGTTGCTCTACTTACCCGTGAGGGAGACAGCGTGAAGACATGTGAACATATGTGGGCAATATTATGTATTTATGTAACTTTTTCACAATGTACAGCTCAAGGCAGTTCCTTTGGTCGTTATTTTATTTTTATTAGTTTTTTTTGAGAGGCTATCGTAGCGTAGTGGGATCGATCCCCACTCTGAGCAGGAACCTGGGGACCTAGTGCTTAGGCACTCTGTTCGCATTAAGACACTTCCTATCCCTACTTAAAGGCATTGTGGATTGAGTGGCGGAACACGCGATTCTCGTTATGAGCGCGAGAAAATTAAAATGTTGAATATTACGATTCCCCGAAAGGGAATTAAACCCACAACCGTGACGTTTACAGTCACACGACAGCCACAAACAAAAAAATACTATGTAAATAATTCTATTATACAAAATACTGCTTAAAATGGGCGGTAAAAATATGTTAAAATGTCTGGTCTTATTTCTCTATGATGATTTAGTAATTATAGCTATAAAGGGTCATAATCAGAAAAAGTGTCCTTTTTGTGTCTTTTCTTGTCCCGCTACTTTGAATGCGTTTTAAAAATACAATTTTAAAGATAATTTAAATATTTTGCCATTTACGATGAATTTATTTATTAACTTAAAGATTTTTGTAATATTTTAAATGTATTATGGCAAATAATAGTATTTGTTGTTAGTTGCAAAAAACCTTTCAAAATGCTTCCATACAATTTTTCGTGTCCCATTCACCACTTTACTTTTTAAGAATTGATTTGTTACGAATGTTTATGGTTTTATTTGATTTCAGATATGTTTATATTACTTTACTTTATGCATAATATTAAATAGAACTACTTTTATTGATACATTATTTAATAAACAATATATATTAGTTAAGTAAATTTGTCCCAAAATATTGTCTTTTTGTTACTCAGGGCTAGTAACGTACAATTAAATTATGAACGCAATTATTTTGGATGGTGTTTAATATTGTTTTTTGTTGTGGCACCATACTTCTAAAAGTCAATGTTGTCGTAGCTACAACAAGTAGTGTTCTCGCAGCAGTAGAGGGGTTCAAATGTTTTAGAGGGAATGCGTGAAATTACATCTCAGGGTTATAAACGGCTTTTATTTTGGTAAGTATTCTATAATTTCGTTTTCTTGTTTATGTTATTTGCTTCTTTTTACAAAATCTCAAAAAATAACTTCAGTGCTTGCAGATGCAACACGTGGCTTATGAGCAAATATTTAAAAGGGTTAGAATTTCTCAGATTTCATTCTCAATTTCGTTATATTTCGTTACGTAACGAAATTGAGCAAATATGAAGCCTAGTTCACGGTACCAATGTTTTCTTATATATGTTTATAATAAAATTGTATCGAACCAGTGCTTGTATATGGAAGATATGTATATAAGAAAAAAAAATTGCTGGCATATGAAAAAAACTATTAGTGACTTTTCATAAAATAAAGTAACCAAAAATAATGATTTTTAAGTTTTTTGCTTGTTTGCTTGTTTGTCTGTGTTTGTGCACGCTAATCTCATCACGACGATTTAGTTAAAAATATTTTTTATTCTGCCTGAAATTAGTTGTGATTTTGTGATTATTATTTTTGATAAATATTTTTGTATTTTCAGTAAGCGTCATGGCTCCTATGTCAAGTGCTGAAATACATAAAAGATATAGAGAACGTCTTAAAAAGACCAATCCTATTAAATATGAAGATATGCGGAATAAACACTTACAAAGAATTAAACTTAATTCCAGTGATAACGACTCAAATTTTGATATATTTTAAAGTGGATTTAATTTTATCATTAACTTTGTGATCTCTAACTAGAAATATAAGTTTATTACGTTACTAACTAGCATTATTATATTGTTCATATTGTCAGTTTGTTATGTTTTCTTCTTACATTTATAATCTGTTAATTCAACGATTGAATCTTTAAAATTTTAATCTGTGTCTCATTAAATAAAAAAACAATATTTTATTCATATAATATCCTTATTTTGTTGTGTATAATGCCTTATGACATCAGTTTTGTAACAAACATTATCAGTGTTGTTACTTATCAGTTACGTTACGAATTCGAAAATGTCCACTTTTCTGATTATGACCCTAAAACGTGGCGATAGATGTAAATATTTATATTACGGCACTGTCACGTAACTGTGCCATATTGTATCGCTTAAGGCAGAATCCTTAAGGACATAATACTAAATAGTTGTTATATTACTTCATATTTCCTAGGCATATGTTCAAGAACTAGAGTGAAAGTAAATCTAGGGGTAGTTGAAATAGTGAATGTTTTAATTTTAATGGGACACTTCGGTATAAAATTGAAAATAAATATTAACGTCATCATGGCTCAACTGAAATATATGGTATTCTAAATGATACGGTTATGTATTTAATTTTTATGATAACGAAAGCTTGAGACAATTTCATAGACAAAAACAGAGTTACACACCACGAGCCAATCAGTGGAAATAAAAAAAATATTATTCTAGAAGCGGTACAGCATCTCACTGTAAACGAGACGATAGCGAGTTCGATTCCCACTCTACAAGTGCAAACTTATATCCAAGTACTCCATTCTTACGAGCATACAACCATACAGACGTACATACAACAATTGCATTAATAAAGATTGTTAACACTAAAAGCGTTATTTATAGCTCCAATACTAAAGGTTGTAGCTGCCCAAATAAATCCGGGCAGGAGAAGCCCACACAGTCATAGCGGTAATAAACGGTCTTTGGTAAGCAATAAAAATAAATTAGCAGGGCCTCTAAGACCGCGTAAATAGGGAATACGTTACACCTGTAATGGATGGAAGGAGAGTGTTCGCATTTTCCTTTTGTTTGTTGTACCTACTCATTGTACTTTTATTATTATTTGAAATAAAGGGGTTGTTTTTATTTTGACCCACTTTTGATATTTCGGAGTATAAAGAGATAAAATCAAGTGTTAAGACTCTACCAGCTTTGCGAGCGTCATGGCGCACGGTAAAGGTCAAGTGTGCGGCTGTAAATATGATGGTTGTGGGTTCAATTAGCACTAGGGTAGATTAAACATTTAATATTTTCTTATTTTCTTTTTGGAAATGACGCAAAGTGTGGCCTTGAGCCCCACCACTCAAAACACTCAACTCAATAACAACGCATGTTGAGTGGTGGAACTTTTCGTAAAAAAGTAATGCCATCCTTTGCTAGAGCAGAGAAAAGAAAATAATTTAAACATAATCATTTCTTCGAGTGTCAAACCCACTACTATGCAAGTACACCTCATAGTAATATTTAAGTTATATTAATTACATTCTCATGTGATAATTAACACCAACATCAGTTACAAAAGTAAAAATTCGCTCTAAATTGTCAAGATCGACCCAAAAATTCAAAAGTTTCATATTTAAATAGGAAATTGCTAATATTATTACAATTTTACACAAAGTGGTAACCGAGGCTTTATTATATAAAATGACGTTCGGAGTAATTAAATCTTCATTAGAACACTCAATTAAAATTAATGCGGGAGCTGAGCATTAACTGTTTGAGTAAGCGCTATCTTTGCTTAGAATTTGGACTGTAATAGAAGTGTTATAAGTACTTTGTCATATATACCTACGTATTTTATGTCGTGAGTCACTCTGAGTGAACTTAGTGACCTGTCACTCTGTTTAGTGATGTTGAGTGCGGAAATGTAATAAATTTAAAATTAGATGTATTAGTGATCTTTGAATACACAACTATGGCTAGTCTGATTAGAAACTTATTTGACATAAGCGACAAATATTCTGCCCAATTTTCAACATTGCGAGCGGAATTCAACGCCGTGTTTTGCCCCGTTACTAGAGCAAGAAAATGAAACTATTAAATATTTCATTTCCTGGAGTGGGAATTTAACTTACAACCTGTCACGCTTACAGTCACACGGTTGTGTCCCTGCGCTACTACCGGTTTTTTATGTTTTTATAACGTTATTTAAGAGGCAGTCTCTACAAGCGGAATAAGCATTATTGAAATATCTTTTTATTAATAATCTTTTTAAGAACAATTAAACAAACAACATTCCGAGTTCTTTTTAAAAGCTTTTATATTTTAAAAGTCAATTACAATTGTCTCTCAATATCGGATTGTTAATTGGTAGTTTTTTGTTGCCCAGTTTTCAATAAGTTTGTGGACTTTACTTGCCTTTACTTGCGGCTTGGCCCCTGTAGTCCAATGAAAATAATTAAGTTATATATGACGAAGGCACAGTTGGCTACACTAAAACGATTAACTTGGTGTTTAAATTTAAATCAGTAGTTCGTGAGATTAGAGTAATGAGTTCAGACACACAAACTCTTCAGCTTAGAGTAGTAGAAAAATAAGTAACATTTTTACTTAAATAAAAATATTAACTTTAAATAAAATTTCGAAATACAGAATTATAATAATCTATTTGTTAGTAACTAATATAATTATTAAAACGGAAGTGTCTTGATGGGAAAGGAGTGTCTTAACTCTAGGTTCCCAAATTTCTTCTCCCTACACTGTTATATGTAGGATACAGTGTCATTTTAAAAATAAAGTAACTAAAGTGTAAGCCATTTCTAATAAACATTACATTTAGTGATAATAAGGGTGTAATGTAACCTGACCTAATAGGGTTGTTACGTCGCAACCGAGGGATACGTCATTAGATAAATTAGGTGCCATTATAACAAACGTATGCGGTTTAGATAATGAATAAACACAGCTCGTGTTTATGAGTCTAAAATGTCACCAGTTTGTGTTTATTTTCATTTTTTTATGAAACTGTTAAGGTTTTATATTTTTGAGTAAATTTAGTAAAGAATGAGATTTTTTTATACGACATTAATAAGTCGAAATGTATGGCGTTAATTTATGTATTATATGTGTAACGTTGGAGAGTTGGGACAAAAATCAATTAAGTTTTATATACAACCTCCCGTACTTTGAACTGTTTTAATATTTTGATAAATTACATAAATTGCATGCATATAGTGATATGAAACTGCACAACTGCGCCACAATAGTCTCGCATTAAAATCATTAAGATTAAAAATAATTATCTAAGTCTAAAGCATTTCATCACCGGAACTGAACCTAACGTTGTTTCCTTATATGCACAACAATATTATAATTTCATATTATTATCAACGTCAGCTTTCTTCTCCTTTTACCGCTTGTGATGTGTGATGATATGAGAGTG
>HE671740.1:0-14777 GCA_000313835.2 Heliconius melpomene melpomene
CCCTATTCATTTTAACGGATAGTTCGAAATTCAAAGAGTTAATTCAAACTTGACTACGGATTCAAGTTTCGATTAAAAATCCATTAGCGGTCATAAATATAGCCACTACACTATTAGCTTACCTTACATTATTAATGGTATAATGTGGTCGAACCACATACATAATATGATATATACAATTTTTAAAATAACATAGTGTTTTTTTTTTGCCCGTGCCTTTTTTTATTGTATGAAGGTTCTTTTAATGTGGCGTACTTAATGTTGGGACAATTTAAACTGTACTTATATCTAGAGCTTATACTAGAGGGGTTGGATGAGACCCCACCGACAATCTTTTTTTTTTTAACATATATTATAAGTATAACATAGTGTTAACACACTCCGTTCCCCATTATCCGCCGAATTCTGGAAGAATTGCGTGTTGAGTGACGGAACTCAATGCCGCGCTTTTGCCTCGATACGAGAGCAAAGAAACGGAAATATAAATTTAAGTAAATATTTCGTTTTCTCGAGTGGGGATCAAACCCACAACCATCGCGTTACAGTCACACTTGTTCCCCTACGCCACGACGGCCTAATATAATATAATTATAATGTTTAAAACGTGAATATATTTCAATATATCTATGAAATTTAATACAATGAATAATGCTTAAAAATAATTCCTTTTTCATCGTAATTTTATAATTCGATACCTATATTATCAATATACTCATTGGTTTTTGTATAATTAATGTAAATTGTGGTTGAAATTATATATATATATATATAGTATAATTACATATATATATTTTTGACGTTTTGATCGACATTCGCAATATCGAAAATGGTACAGAGTACGAGGAACATTCAAATTCTTAACATTAGGTATCTGCTGCGTTCTGTGCTATGAGGCACAAAGTGTAAATTGTCTTATTCGTAGCATTTACACCTAGTAGTATTTTTACCAAGTTATCGAGGAATTCTTTCTTTATAATCTCCTATAATTCTCCTATAACTTCTAAGGAACTAACGTCCCAAACATCTATTTTCTATATGATTTCGACATTGCGATGACAAAAATTATACATTAGTTCAACAACTCATAATATTCTGTACAAAATATAGAATCATATGAGTTGAATAAAAATTAAAAAGTTTACGAGAGCAAACTTTACTGTAATTTGATCTCGCTACTCGCTGTGTTATTTTCATGAATTCTAAAAATATGGCATCTAAAATGAATTAGGCATATAATCGCATTGGAAATTTTATGAAACGCATTGGCGACATTGGAACCAATGTCAAAAGACGCCTTTTCGAACAAAGATATATATATTTTTAAATTGGTCCACAAATTACGGAGAAATATAAAAAAAGAAAAGAATACATCATTCTTTTCGAAAAAATTAAGTAAAAGTAGATTTTAATGGACTAGTATTATTGCTCTAATTAAGCATCAAGCAAAAAAGAAAATGTGGCACGACTATTTCGTCGTCATTGCAAAGCTACAACCGACTCGTAAAAAGAACAAATATACAAGACAGATAATAATTTTAACTTAAGGCTTCATCAATCAATCAAATCAGCCTATTCGGGTCCACTGCTGGCCATAGGCATCCAAAGGCATTGGGTGCGCCAAAGGCTATACTTAAGGCTTATTATAACTTAAATAATTATAATGTTGCAAAAGCATAAATAGATAAAATAAACACACGTTCCATTTTAGATATTTAGTTTTACTTTATAATATACACTATCTAACCTTTGGGTGTCCTACAAATATACCTTAGATATAAATTGGAATTGCACAGAAAGATTGTGAAAGATTTGCAAGATCGTGCAAAGTGGAGTAAGTTGAGTAGGAAGGCAGACCCTGGTAATAGCCGGGATTAATGCCAGGAAGAAGAAGAAGAAGAAATTGGAATTGCACAGAAATATGACGAAATAACAATGACAAATACAGAACTATTGACAAATACTTTATACAATATGTACAAATATCCGTAGCCGTAAATTGACTACCAATTTCACATAAACTTTTCACAGAAGCACTGAAGCTATTTCTGTCAATTAGGAATTGCAACGTTCCATAATTTCAATCCCACAGGACAGACAGTACAAACTTAAAGCTATATTATTCTTCCTAGGTTACAGTGAAAAAAACAAATTTAATTTTAAACCGTCTAATTATAATTGCATCTAATCCTTAAAATTTTCATTTCCCAAAAAAAAGAGAAGTAGAGGCAGAGGGAACCTGGGAGACTAGTGTTAAAACACTTTATTTCGCCGAATTCTTAAGGTATTGCGTTTTGAGCGGCGGTACTCAACTAATTAGTTCGGTTTTGCAAATGGCTGCCAGAACGTAATAAGAATTTAAGCAGATGAAACTATAATTCTGTCGATCAACTTGTTTTTCCTTACAAGCTTGTATTTTTATATAGAATAGTTTTGCATACTTTAACCGTTTTACATAAAAATTCAATTCATGGCATTTGTTATCAAAGAAACAATAAGGATTGTGATCCAAAGAACTTTCTTGTACACTATTCTATTGAAATGCATTTGATATATGGGACTTCACTCTATGATACAATATTGAGCGCAATATCTTAGATATTGCGCTCAAAAGCAATAAAATATATAAAACGAAATGAATAGCATATAGTTATTTAAAGTAGTTGTTGGAAGCTTTTCTAATTATATTATGGAAATATAATGTAAAACTAAGAGAGCTAGCGAATATAATATAGCTTGAAGCGTCATGAAGAGGCTAATTATTAATATGATATTACTTAACGGTTTTAATACTAACTTCACGGGAAAAGTACACCGAGCTCGAGATTTACCATTTAATTGTGGTAATTAGTTTTTCAGTAAGTTTTTTTCCCACTTGTGTTCCCACGAAATACACATAGACGATAAATAAAAAAAATCATTCACCAGGACCCGCTACTTATTACTGCGGTACAACGGTATAAAAAAAATATTTAATACATGAAATTTATGAAAATTCAGCTTCATATTGTTTTGCCAATGCCATTTTAATAAACCAAATGTGTATAAAGCAAATATATGGGAATCGAACCCACTACCAGTCGCATTTACAGTCACAATAACGATATGCTAATCACCTCTATCATAGGATGCGATCAACGATCCCGAAATGTCTATCATTAATTTCTACAATGACGGCTCGTTATTGGTTCGCAAAATTTATGATCCGCGAAGATCATTCAAATATAATATTTTGTGCATCGTCGTAAGCTCGGCAGTTTATTTACTCTATAATATAATACTGTTTCATCTCTATCAAATATATTATAAAATATATTTCTGCAAATAGGATTGGATTAACATTGTAAATGAACTTAATAAAAAAAAATACTACTTCAAAACCATATACATATTGAAAAGTAGAAGATAATATTCAAAATAAAGAGCAATTAAAAAAAGAAAAAAATAAATCATCGATATTTCTAACCGTCGTGGCATAGAGGCACAAACGTCCGACTGGTTTCGCGACGGTTGTGTGTCCGAATTCCCTTTGGGGGAGGGATGAAGATATTAAAACTAATAGGAATAACTTTAATTTTAACCGATACTATAGCACAGCAGAATACTCGTATGTCTATCCCAGCCGGGGAAGCCTTTAGCCCAGCCTTTCTCGGGAAAACATCGACCAGTGACCAGGCATGACTCAGGAATGTGATTAAAATTAAGTTCAATTCAACCCCAGAAAAGACAAATTTTGCCATTAACCACTTAAAAAACTCGTTTGTCGTGTCACTAGTTTTCCAGAACACTCCTATTAAAGCCGCGCTCAGTGTATTGGGCCTTAACGTTTCGAGTCACTGTCGAGAAAAACTAAAATGTAAAAACAGACTGAATTAACTATATTCATATGCACAACTTAAAAGAAAAACCAAATTGTAGACGATAATATTTTGCATATATTATATACGGAAATTGATAAATTACAAATGAACCTACACTTATTAATATACCTGTTAACTTTCTTTTAAAGTCATGGGCCCTTGACAGTAGGTTACCTTCGCCACTTGCTGCAAATCCCAATCTGCATATATATGGAACTAACAAAGCAAGTCCAAAAAAATTAAAGATAATATAACATTTTAAAGCATTTAAAATGTGAAAGAAAAAATTGGCAAGAAAGATTCATCTAAGCTGAGATAAAAGGTCTCGATGCAGCTCCCGCCGCGGGCAACGACCTATTCAGCCAGAACAAACAATATCGAGTAACTAAAGCACTTTAAGCGCTTACCCAACGCCTGCAGCTGTTTCATAGTGTTTAAGTTTTGTTAAATTATACTACCAAAGGGAGTATTGTAGAGCTTGCACTTTCTGTAATAATAATTTTAAGTTAAAGTCTTGTAATTATGTTATTTACATTTTCTTCTACTCGAGGCTTAAATAAAACCGCAACGGTTGTGAGTTCGATCAAACGAATGAATTATTTAATGTCTTCATTTGCGCGGCGTTGAGTCCCGCCATTCAACTCGTAATGTCTTGAGAATTCAGCAGAAAGTAGAGACGGGACATGTCTTAATAAGAACGAAGTATCTCAACACTAGGTACCTTCCCTCTTCACGGCACGGTGTGAACCTAAAACACAATAAGATATATACATAATAATGAATTAAGAAAAAAATAAAAATGTACAATATTTATTTTATTTCATTATTAAATTAAATGTAGGTAGGCAGTCTAACCGTAAAGCGCTGCAGCTGCTAAGTACAGTGATATTGGATGAGGGGTAACTGGCGCCACACAGTCGCCTATGGTTACGTTCCCATATAGCTGGCACAGATCTCCCTTGAAAAAACCGCCCGCCCTCATGCTTACCATGACTTTTAATAGTTCAACTTCACTAAATCTATGACACAAATAAATAAACTATACTAGAAATGTCTTATAACAAATGTATCTTCACACGATAGTTGGTTACTACAGGTAATAAATAATTAAAATATTTTGTTTTATTATATAATGAAATAAAATGCATCGTAAAATTTAACAAAAATGTCAAACAAACGTCTGTATACAATCAAAAGAAAGAATACTCGCCTTGAAGAGAATCTGTGATCGCGTCTATAATTAGTTAAATAGTCACGCAACTTCCACTTGCAACTTGTAACATAGGGTAGGGTAGTTTATTTAATATTTAAAAAAGTAGTGTTAGGACACTACGTTCCCCACTTTCCTCCGGATTTCGAAGCCATTGTACGTTGAGTGGCGGAACTGAAACTCAACATCCAATGCCTTTGGATGCCTTTGCCTTTGCTTTTTTCTTTTTTAAATCCACATCAACACCAGATCGAAGAAATGGGAGTATAAACTAAAATTAATATTATATTTCGTCTAGTGGGGATCGAACCCACAACCAGTCGCGCTGATATTCACACATTTGTGCCCATGCGCCACGAATGGCTTAAAACTTTTAACTACATCTATATTACTTTTACGCATGTAAATGTACATCACGTTCTAAATTAAATTACTCAAGTAATTCATACTCGACTCGTCATTAGTAAAAGGGACGATACGCGTATATGTGACAAAGAATAACGTAGTTAATTTCACGTTGGTATATGTTTTAATTAAAATTTTAAAGTAATATGGTGTAACTGAAATTTATTAATAAAATATTATTAAAAAGTTTTGTGAGAGTGGGATTTATTTACCCACTGAGATTTCACGTTGGATTCCGCACACAGCAAAGTAGGCAGAGGGAAACTAGGAAGCTTGTGTTAAGACACTCCGCTCTTAATTTTGACTCTTTGACTGGCCTCAAACCCAGACTTCTGTACTAATTTCAGGATTGTAGCTCAATGGGCAGTATAACGTTTAAAAGTTGACAAATTTAAATGTGCGAGCGGGCATGTGCACTTATTTTGTGTGAAATTAAGTACAAATAGAAACTACAATAGAAATAGAACATTTTAGATTTTTTACTTCATTTGTAAGTGATCACTTCGTGAGAAATTTAATAACTGTAAATTATGGAACTTTAGTAACAGGAAATACTCTATGGCACAAAGCCTGACTGTAAATGCGACGAAATTAAATGTTTAATATTACCAAATTCTTCGCTCTGGTGTCGAGCCAAATAATGCCTCCTGAATTTGGTGGAAAATGGAGAACGGAGTGGACTTAACACTAAGATCTCTCTACCTGCCGGTAGGTGACGCAAAAAAAATATTTTGTGAGTTTTTTATTGGTGTTTTCGTATTTTCTGATATATACTCCATTTAATTTGAAATCTAGTTTATTATAACAAAAATTGAAAAAGTTATAATTAGTATTGTCTCAAAGATTAATATAAACATAACTGGTTAAGTGCGTACATTTCAGTGAACATCATCACGTTTTTGTCAGTTTCATAAAATGAATAATGAATTTGTCATGCTAAAGACTAAGAAGTGAAGAACTAAACTAAAAATATTTTTCATAAACAATGAAAAAAACACTGTGACACTAAAAGAATATTGAAAGAAGATAAAATATAAATTCACGACTTCAATGTTTATAGGGAAATGAGAAAATTAGATCTATCAATAAAAATAAATTAATGGATCTGTCAGTCAAAATCCGTAATGGTCCAAAAAATTATTTTAATCGTGACTCTGCTCTTATTGATGGTTGCCAATTTCCAAAGAACTCATTTCCTAAAGAGGAAATTAAAACTGCCAGTAATTCGCGTATATTGTAGTAATGAAGTATTGGCGTTACTTTAAGATAAAAGGTTTAATTTCTAATTAAAATATTTATTACCCAAAGAAAAAATAAAAGCCTAAACTATTTCAAGGTAACTTCAATTGGTGGTGAAAGGCTTGCTCATAGAGATCCATGTCTGCAATATTCCACCCTTCCACCTCCATCAGCAGCCCAAATACCTGTATTTTAGTTAGTTTTATTAAGTAATAGTCAAAAACATTTTTAGCTACTTTATTGTTAGTAATTAAATAGCTGGATGGAAAAGTACTTTCAATCTAACACCAATAACTGGGAATCAAAAATGTCACAACTAACAGAGAATCAATTATTCTGATTGTTATTGTAAACCATTATTGAAAATTTTTAAGAGTACCTGATATTTTAGACAAACTTTTTAACTTTTAATGTTGGTTTGAAATATATATAAATACACATAATTACTGCGTCTTCGTGATAAATTTTCAAGAGTTCAGATGCTATTTTTAGAAATAGAAATATGTTTACTTTTCGCGGTATCCTCATAACATACTCTGTCTCTATGCAAATTTACAAATATTTATGAGAGCTCATAATATATCTAACCTATAGGTCTAATTTTAAAATATTTCGGCATTCATTCAAACAACGCCTAACGCACAAACTATCAACCTCAAAACCACCCCCTTACGATCGAATCTTGCAAATTCCCATCTTAGTGACCCACGTCCTATATACAGCGCCCATGCAAATGCAATTTATTGCAATCGGGTAAAAAGTTTAACTATATTGGAAAGCTTTCTAAAATTTTCCATCTTTTAAATGATCTTTAAGTATACCCATTTATTCTATCGATTAAAATAAATCTTATAAAATCTTAAACATTATCGCGAAGCACGTGCGTCTTCTGCGAGCGAGCATGTGTAAATACAGTAAATGCATGTGCAGTCAGGACAGTCGAGATCTGGATCTGAATATTCCATTTTTAGTTATATGTGAGTAAAATTTTATCATGCAAATAATATTTTTCTTAAATACAGATCCCCTAAAGAACTATATTACCTAATATATGAGCCTAAAGTTAAAGTTAAAGCAGTTCATTTCCTATTTTTAACCGACCTCCGCAAAAGGAGGTTATAAATTCGTCTATATTTTATTTAATCCATCTTAAAATAATATTAAACACAAATTGTTGATAAAGATAATTTTAAAAATCCCGGCTTGCAAAATGATTAAAACCTCGTCAAGGTAACATGGAAAATAAAATATTAGTAAATTATATCGTACAATTTAACTGTTATTAAATATTTGTTCCTTCCTTCGTGTGTTCTCACAACGTGACATTGGCGGAGTGACTGGAGCTCAACTGGCACGCTCGGGATACCATAAACTGAGAACAGAATAAAAATTACAATAATATTTTTTTCGGCTTATACTTAAACACAAGAGAGCGTTTGTTCCTGAAACCTCCTGACGTCGCAAGTCCCAGGCACTGCTTCGAGCTTCACATAGTTTAGAAACATACCTTCCACTTCTGTGGAAAGTAATAAATGGTTAATAGTTGAAGTTATCGTAATTTAATTTATTAGTAGAACTGTGTGAATATAATAATTAGGAATTAGTTAGATGCGAATGTACCTAATTCTATTCATCGTATTTATTCTTCATTCTATTTTCTCATTCTCTCAGCGTAAACCTCCGTCGTATAAGACAGTAAGAATAATATTTACTAACTGAAAATATTATTCCTACTTCCATGATTTTTTTAGGAAGAGGTTTGAAATATTTTACCCTATACGCTGAGCCCGTGAGAGCAACGCAGTCGCTTCCCCCCGGAACATGCACCGATACAACTTGCCCGCGGCACTTTAAGCCTCGCGCTACTACATACTTATATATATGTACAGTATAGATAATAATAATTTCAAATATCAATTTCAGATATCAAATATCAAATGAGAATTTTACAGTCTATACGTATTTTAAATCACGCCAATCGTCAATCAATATCTTCTATATATAAAAGGACTTGTCCTCACTGACTGAGGTAAGACGCACGCACAGCCGTAACCGCTGTGCGTAGAAACGTGCAATTTGGACAGATGTTTACTTTCGTAATCTGAACATCCACTAAGAAGGGATTTTGAAAAATTTTAACCCTAAAGGGGTGAAATAAGGGTTGAAAGTTTGTATGGAAAAATAACTAAATCTGCACCGATTTTTATAAAATTTGAAATTTAGACTCTTAAAAATATTTCATTAAACACATGTTTCGTGGTTTATTAGAATTCACTCCTAAATAAGCAAGCGAAGCTGCGCGCGTCCGCTAGTATCTATATATATAAAATCGAAAGGTCACTCACTCATCACGAAATCTCAGAAACTACATGTGCTAGGAATCTCAAATTTTACATAGGCGTTACTTATAGGACGTAGGTGCTCGCTAAGACGGGAATTTGCAATATTCGATTTCTAAGGGGTTGTTTTTAAGGTCGAAAGTTTGTTTGAAACTTCGTTACTACAAATGCTAGGAGTCTCAAATTTTGCATAGACGTCACTAGGACGTAGTCATGGATACAGAAATTAATAATAACATAGATAACGCGGGTGAAACCGCGAGCGGGCCGCTAGTATATAATATTAATGTTAAGTAGCCTATTTTCAATATTCTTATAAAATCTTTTTATAATAGTGTCCATTGTCAACAATTGGCTCTTATTATGAAAAATATAAATTAAACCAAAACTATAATGTTTTAAGTACCCATTTATGACATAAACCAATAATAAAAATCATATCCTTAATTTATTTATCCTTCTCATTTTATTTATAGTTTATTATTTTATTCAGTTACTTGCTGTATACCGCACATAGCAGAGTGTACAAAGGGAAACTGAAAACCTAGAGCTAAACCACTTCGTTGCCATTAAGACACTCCGTCCCCATTTTCCGCCAATTTCTGGAGGCATTGCATGTTGAGGTGCGGAACACAACGCCGCGCTTTTGCCTCGGCACCAGAGCTAAGATATGAAAATATAAATTTAAATATATATTTCTTTTCCTCGAGTGGGGATCGAACCCACAGTCGTCGCGTTACAGTCATACACTTACACTTCTGATCTCCACTTAATGCCTCCAAATTCGACGGAAAGTGGGGACCGGAGAGTCTTAACACTAGGTTCCCTCTGCCTACCCTGCTGTGTACGGGATACAGCGTGAAGCTGATTGTGATTATTATTTATATTTTCGAAATTAAGAGGTTTTTTCAAAAGGATCTTTCAATGGATGGGTATTTCTCCTGGATCTATCCTATACAAAATAAATTTAACTTAATTTAGATTTAAATTGATAAATTACAAGGCTTTTATAAAAACAAATAGGCGTAAAATATAGGGTCCGGAATGTCACCCAGACAAGATATCCGAAGAATGTTGAAAGGAATTCCATTAAATTCAACGCGCACTTATTGATATGGACGCCAAGCGTTCTAGGCCGGGTCGCACTTTATTAAGACATCATATAAATGTCGTAGAAACGCGACGAGGTACGTGACAATATCCTATATTGCATGTTCAGGAATAATCGGTATATTCCACAAAGAAAATTAAAACGAAGCTTCTAGATTAAAATTTAATTTATGCAAATGAATTGTATTTAGTTCTTAGTCTTGTAATGGTGCAGAAATGTGTGACTGTAAATGCTACTAGTTGTGGCTTCGATACCCACTCGGGGAAATAAAATATTTATTTATATTTCCGTTTCTTCGCTCTGGTATCGAGAGCGCGGTGTTAACTTCCGGCACTCAACGCGCAATGTTTCCAGGATACAACGGAAAGTGAAAACGGATTGTCTTGTCACTAGGTTTCCTCTGCCTACCTTCATGTGTGCGTGATACAAGGCGGGAAGCTAAAGCAACGTCACAAGAGCTAACTCTTAATGGCGTTGGAAGCCATGCCTCCGTTACACTTATCGTTATATAGCCCACTGTACGTGAGGTCAGAACTATCTTTACCACTTAAGTGGTCATCTACTCTTAGGATCGGTTGGCCGTTATAAATAAAGTTTAATATAGCTATCTGATATTAAATACTGCTAATGTCTTTTTGATTCACTATCAAAATTATTATTATTCTCAAATATTATTTGAGAATCATTATTAACAAAAAAATTTACTATATATTTGAAAATATTTACTACTTAAACCCACAAAAAAAATAAAAGTAAAAAATTACTAGGGTTAAATGAAAATTGTTTTATAAAACACACCACAGTCGGTCCAAACCAAATGTTTCTAAACTTAGGAACCGAAAAATTGGATTTATCGGCTTCAATCGGGATATGCATATTATGTTAGTAGTATTTGCAAGAATAATAGTTTAAACTCTATAATCCAGCAGTTGTGGATTCATTTTCCACTAAAGCAAATTTATATTTATACTAAGTACGATTCGGCGTTGATTTCGACCACTCACTGAGTTAAAAGGAATACTAAATTTATGGTAAAACTGTATGTATTTACATAAAAAACATGTAAATATATTTATTTTTTATGAAAACATAATAATAATATCCACACCGATTTCGGCGTTGACGACTCCTTGCGTCTATCACTTTATTTTCCTTTCGAGCTGGTGTTATGGTGACTCCTATGTGACTCGCGAAGCCGAATTTCATTTTGAAAATCCGCTTACAGAGCGCACAGTACAATTGGCCAGCATCATTATATGTATAAAGTGTAGGAAGATTTGAGCTAAGACCGTTGTGGCGCAGCGACACAAGGGTTTCCCTGTAACGCGACGGTTGTGGGTTCGAGCCCCACTCGAGTGAAATATTTATTTACGTGTATGTCCATTTCTTCGGCTTTGTTATCGAGGCAAAGCGGGGCGTCGAGTGCTGCCACCGAACACGCAATGCCTCCAGAATTCGGCAGAAAGTGGGGTACGGAGTATCTTAACACTAGGTTCCCTCTGCCTATCCTGCTGCGTGCGGGATACAGCGTGATGCTGATTTTTAAATTTTGATTTAGGTTTGAGTTGAGTATTCCGTTTTTCGTTTAGCATCTTGATTTTCTAAGCGCTTTTGTTCGTACTCGTCCATATTCTTAGGAACGATTCGTTGCCATTCCTGTGAGACGTGCTCGCTCCTCCCAACGCTCTGCCAGTATGTTGCAAGTGTTGCGTAAAAGTTACACTTGAGTACGTCTTTATAAAGCAAATATTGTCCACCTTGTCTTCATTTTCTGTGTCCATAGCTCAGAAAAAGGCTGCCTCAGGCAATCTGTTGTCATCCATCCGTAAGACGGGACTATACTATCATAGCTGCTGTTAATGTTCATTTATTTATTTATTAAATTCATGTTTAAAATTATTTTTTATTGTCATATTTTTTCACTATTGATATCTTACTTTTATATCGCTTATAATATGTAAATAAATTTTTGGCGAGTATATTTCTATTAGTGTAAAAACTAATAGAAACGCTTCATTACGGTTCTTATAATTAAGTTATTTCGCTTAAGTTATTTCGATATCTGAAAAGCCACATTCCTATAAAACAATTTGCCACTCCACTTCCTCAATTGATTCCTCTCCTACGCCTGACAGTTTTGAATATTTATTTATAGAAATAAATGTGGGTGTAAAGCTTGCCCTTGGGGTAGTTTATTGTCCACCCAACAAAAACTATTTTAATAACCTGGAAATTGTACTCGAAGATCTCTTAGCCAACTATTCTCACGTTACGATAATGGGCGACTTTAATACGTGTCTACTACGAGATGATTATCGAGCGAAAAAATTAAATTCAATATTAATATCTCTTAATTTACGCGTGTTACTCCTTAATCCAACTCACCATACCAACTATGCTGATACACTTTTAGACTTAATAATTACGTCAAACTCTAATATCGTCTCTAAATATGGGCAGTTCCCCGCATCAGGTTTTTCTTCTACATGATCTTATTTATGTGTCTTTAAGATTAAGCCACCCAAGTCAAAGCCAAAAACCTTACTACTTAGAAATTTAAAAACTTGAATATTGAGAAGCTCAGGAGTGATGCACTGAACATTGACTGGTTGCAGGTTGAAGCGATACAATCAATTGATGAAAAGGTCAACTGGCTGAACTCTAATATTATCGCTTTGTTTGACAAGCACGCACCTCGCCGACTAGTTAAAATCAAAAACCAGTCTACTTTGTGGTTCAACGATGACTTTCGCAAAGCCAGGGCCAAGAGAGATAAGGCTTTCTCAAGCTATAAAAAGGATCGAACTGACCTCAACTGGTCAATTTACAAGGCTGCAAGAAATCGGTGTAATCAGATGTGTAGAAAATTAAAACGCCAATATATCTTTAATAAAATACGTGATTCTTCTCCCGAAGCGACATTAAATTTCTTAAAGTCCTTCGGTATTGGCAAACTTTCAATCTCCCCAATCAATTCTTTCTTGATTTTTTACATCTTGTCCCCTTGATGTTAGTACTAAAACCTGTACTCTTTCTGAAATTCATAGTTTGCCGAAACTTGATTTTCCTGCTTTTACCTTTTCTTCTATGAGTAACAATGATACTAAGAAAACTATTCGAGCCCTCTCCACTAATGCAGTTGGTTCGGATGATATCAGTCGCATTATGATTACTTCAATTGTTGAGATCCTTATCCCTGTAATAACTCATATTGCTAATTTTTCTCTATCCTCCAGTCAGTTTCCCGAGAGGTGGCGAAAGGCATTTATTCTCCCACTTCCAAAAATATCAAATCCTACGCTACCATCTCATTTTCGTCCCATTTCAATCCTTCCTTTCCTTTCCAAAATTTTAGAATCCGCTGTTTACCAACAGATTTCCACCCATTTCTCAAAATGTGACTTTTTAAATCCACTGCAGTCCGGGTTTAGAACTGGACACAGCACTACTACTGCTTTGTTGAGAGTTACTGAAGACATTAGATCTGCTATGGAGAACAGACAATTAACAGTGCTTATTTTAATTGATTTTAGTAATGCATTCAATGCAGTAGATCATGAGCTTCTTATTGCTCTGTTATGCAATGCTAATGTATCCAGTACAGCTTTAGAGTGGTTTTCCTCATATCTTCGGGGACGTCAGCAGTCGGTTCGTGTTGGCCAGACTATTTCTGATTGGCATGATGTGACAGCTGGTGTTCCTCAAGGCGGTATTCTTTCTCCCCTTCTTTTTTCAATATTTATTAACTCTATTACTTCCATTATAACTTCTCGATACCATCTTTACGCCGATGATTTGCAGCTTTATGAGCACTCTAGCGTGGAAAATATTGTTGGAGCTATAAACTCTTTAAATGCTAACCTCCGACATATTTCAGTTTGGTCTTCTAAATACGGCATTAATGTTAACCCAGATAAATGTCAGGCCATAATTGTCGGCAGTTCGAGACAATTGGCTAAATTGGAAAAACATAAGTTGCCTAACCTAACATATAACGGCACGATCATAAATTTTACTAACACAGTGAAAGACCTAGGTGTAATTATTGATGACAAGCTAACTTGGAGCAATTACGTTGCCGATATATCGCGTAAGATCTACGCCTCTTTGCACTCAATGATGCGCCTAAAGAATTTTTTACCTGTGCAAACGAAAATACAGTTGGTCAATACCTTGCTGCTTCCTATTATTGATTACGTGATGCTTGCTGTTTGGATATGATAAAGAATACTCTTAAACAAGACTCAACGGATATTGAACACCTGCATACGCTTCATTTATAACCTGCGCAAGTATGACCGTGTATCATCTTGTAGGAGGCAGCTTGGCTGGCTTTCGGTAGCCGATCGCAGAAAATGTAGGGTCCTTTCTATAATTTATTCCATCCTTTCTGATCCCAATTTCCCCACCTATCTGTCTTCCGACTTTTCCTACCTTTCCTCTTTGCATGATAAATCCTTACGTTCCCAATCAAACCTTTTACTGTCAACACCTCATCATTCTTCTGGGTACATGTCTAACTCTTTTGCAGTCGCAGGAGTTCGACTCTGGAATGAATTGCCCGAGCCTATTCGGAGAGCTCCCTCTCGTAAAATATTCAAACGCCGGGTAAAAGA
>HE671740.1:15019-49446 GCA_000313835.2 Heliconius melpomene melpomene
TATATATATATATATATATATATATATATATATATATATATATATATATTGTATTTATTATATATCTGTATGTATTTTCAAAATTGATATTTTATTTTAATTTTTTTTTTTTTTGCACGCCTACACTTTTTGTTCTCCCACATGACAGGTTGGCTGGTAGAAAATGCTTGTTAGCGTTAAGCCCGCCTATTGTACATTTTTTTATTTTTTTTGTGCAATAAAGAATATAAATATAAATAAATACATTTTTTATAATGTATAGATAGGTTAGGTAGGATATGTATAGATAGGTATATACCAATACTAAAACGGTCAGAGAATTTGAGTCAGCTAGCTCACTGAACCTTTGACGTCATTCAAGTGCCCGCAAAATGGTGGCGTGTGTGCGGCTCAAAGCTTTTTCAGTATGTATTTAAAATTTTAATTTTGAAAATTGTTTTGCTTATTTATTTAATTCTAATATAATTTTATTATAACCCTATATTATATTTTTGTACATTATGAAAATGTAAATATTAGTTAAAGTAATAAAACAAATCATGCATAATATCAGCCGCTAAATACTTAAAACGGAACGGCCGTAAAAAACAATTTTGAATACATTTTGGTATTTTTTAATAGAAAAAAATATAATTATATTAAAAAATCCAAGCAAAAATACGATTCACTTACTCCATACTTAATTCGAATACGAATCAATGCTCAGCAGTTACGAACACTAACTACGAAGACTTAAGCAAAGTTTCTATCAGACCAAGGGGGTGTAAGCGTCAGCGATCATGTTGATGTGGTATCTGAATACGTAGGAATGACCAAACTAACTAAACTTTAGTAACAAGAATAATCTTCGCATATTAACAAAATAAAATCTTTACACTAAATTATCCGTTTCTAAACTAAAACCAAATGTTTAGTTAAAAAATATCTCTACGTGGGTCAATGAGTGCCTATCAGTGTTGACATTAAGAAAGAGATTTCTTAAAATCCTTTAAGGATCAACAAAATATTACAGATATTAAAATAATTATCAAAATCCAAAAATTAAAACACTTCCGTTCTCCACTTTTCGCCGTATTCTGGAGACATTACGCGTTGAGTGGTGAGATTCAACGCCGAGCGTAGCCTCGATATCAGAGTGAGGAAATACAAATGAAAATATGAATATTTCATTCCTTCGAGTGGGAATCGAATTTACGACCGTCGTTTACGAGTACAGTCACACGCGTGTGCCCCTACGTCATGACAGCCTCAATATAACAAGGCTGTAATAATTATGGGTTAAATATTTATTAAATAATATATTTATTTTATAATCTCGTCTGTACGTTACCTTAATCGGCTGAACAATTAGAGGCTGTGCAGGGGACTGCACAGGATAGATAAATGTGACATGCACATTGCACATAGTTCCACAGTCAATATTGGAAAGCTGAAACTTTAATTTATCAAAGGCTAGCCGGACACGATTATACTTCACTAGTGAAAGCAGCTGGCGTTGTTCGTTTTTTTTTTCATTTTTTAATCTTATATATTGATCTTTGATTTTGTTCTAAGTATTTCCACATTTACGTTTAATTATTATGCTAACAACATGTATAAGTTGTAACAAGCGTATAAAAATTTCGACGTAGCTCGATGAGACCTATGGCTTGGTCAAAGCTCTTGGACGGTTTTCAAAGAGGCGCGACTTCGAGCCCCGCTCCGTTCAAATTTTTATACGTTTTCTTAATAAGTATTTTTCTTTTCTAAGTGTGGAATAACACTTTAAAAATGTTTAAAAAATATCAACCAAACTCCTTTTGTACTAATAGCAGCGGTGACACATACTTAATTCTTATTTTTTTTATATTTAAAATCAGCTTCACGCTGCATCCCGCATACAGCGGGGTAGGCAGAAGGAACCTAGAGTTAAGACGTTTTCTATTTTCCGCCAAATTTTTCGGGGCATTGCGTGTTGAGGGTTGGAACTCAACATCGGGCTTTATGCTATATTGCCAGAGCGAAGAATAAAAATATTATCACACGCTTGTGCACTACGACGGCCTCAAGTAGAATAATAGCGTTTTAATATATTCAAAATTGTATATAAAAGTATCTATTTAGTGGTCGCCTCTGTTGAAGCTTTAAGCATATATCATAAAGTTACTAAGTATTTAAACTACAGACAAAGGTAGTCTGAAGCGTAACTACTAATTTTCCAACCACTTACGTGCAGGCATTCGGAAACGAGCTTTATTCAGCTAGAACAAACATTTACAAACAAATACTGAAACATATAGTTTGGGTATATTTATTATTATAGTATTTTTATATTTTCTTTGTATACTGAGAAAAATTAATAAGAAAAATTTAGACATCTTTTTTATTATAAAATATATATTTCTAATGCTGGTAGAGACAGATCGATTTAATAATATTATATATTTAGCTCTAAAGTACAATGGGCACTTAATTTTATCCGATTTTTTTAAATAAAGAATACAATCCAAAATGCGATTAAATCGTACCGTTTTCTGTTTTTACCCACATTATTTTCTGTGGTGTTTTATTAGCCATGGAGAAATGGAGATAATCAGTACCTAAATTGAAAATTATATTTAATATTTTTTATTCATTAAAGAACCTGAAATATCACTCAAAATTCAGTCCAAAATTATGTGTAAATAGCGTATTTCGATCGTTAAACACTGAAATACGTTGTCACGTGCGACCAAGGCCAGATTTAACAGTGGGCGGGATAGGCACCTGCCAGGGTACCCACATATTAAAAAAAATATGTTTGTCGAAATAGAAAGTATTTTGCATTTTTCAATAGTATTTGAAGAATTATATATAATAATTATAGTTCTGTAAATACATAGCTGCTATCATAATTACTACTATATTTCTTTCGTTTAAATCGAGCATTTGAATATTGAAGCACGGAAGGTGTAGATGCACCACTTCCTATCCACCGACAATTCTTTTCCGCGCGATTTGTTAGTAGGTACATTGATGCAGTTATCTGTTGTTGTAGCTGTCTACTTTGCCGATCTCATCTCTCGAGTCAAACCATTGTCATATTTGCTTGATCCTTAGACTTACCTCTTTCTCTAATCCCTCGTCTTGTTATCCTTCTAATCGACTATTCCATGAAAAAATATATAAAGTATATTATATATTTTTTCATGTAATTTTAACTTTAAATTAACACCTATGAAAAATATTATTTATAACTAACCTAATATGTTATGTACATACTGTAAATATGCGTTTGTTTTGTTTTAGGTGAAGCCAGTATAATTAGTGGATCTCTTATTTTAGATGCAAGTATTCTATAATTGTATATAGTTATTTCTTTTTCTACCGGTCAATTCCCTTCGTGTGTTTTCCACACAACGTGACATTGGTGAAATGAATTGTGCTCAACTGGCACTCTCGAAACGCCATTAATCATAAAATCAATCAATCAATCTATTTATGGTTAAAAATAGTACGTCAAAAAATATAGCTTACTCGCTATAAATAAATAATAGGTTAATAACCTTACTTACAAAAAAACTGTTACTTTTATTACCCATATTGTGTTTTACTATAAAGTGTTCGTAGTTTATAAATTATATAATACTCATCCCATCGGTCGCATCGTCACTAACCACCAGGTAAGATAGCTGACAAATGTTTGCCTATCTACAATAAAAATAATCGTTTTGAGTTTTTGTCTGTGCAAGCACTATGCAGTTTGACATTGACACGTGACAGATTACCGTTGCTTTTAAACTAGACTTGAGTAATTCGAGGCTACTTGTTTAAACTTTATTATATTTTATATATTAAGTATATTAACTAACTAATTCTAACTGAATTTACTAATTTTAGACATAACATATTTTTCCTCTTTTGTGTTGTTTCTTTGTTAATAATATTGCTTAATTGCAATAGTTTACGATTATTCCACAACCATGTCTAATAGAGACATGGAAATTGACGAATATTGTGACATTACTTCACAATTAGATGCTAGAGAAATTTTAAGATATTTAAATGACTTGGGAATTCGTAATATAAGTGGAGAAGTACTTAAATATTTCATTACTGGTGAGTTTAAAAATTTAAGTTAGTTACAATAACATTTTATGATTTAATAATGCTTGTGTTTTTTGTTTTTTTTATATATGAGCATTCATCTATTTGAAAGGTTATTACTAAGCCATTACAATATAGTTTAATACAAAACTTGTAATATAATTTTGAAACTTTCAGATCTTAAAAAATTTATTAAATATGATCTGCAGAATAAAAATGGAGATCAAATCACTCAAAGCCATAAGTCTGATATTATAGGTCCAGAAAGATTACACAAAGCTAGTACATTTTCTTCCAGAATAAGGTCTAAAGTTCCAAGCCCTAATATTATATGTAACAGACAGTGCCAAACACTCAGAAAATTTAATAATATCC
Organism: Heliconius melpomene melpomene; assembly: GCA_000313835.2. Lineage (NCBI taxonomy): Eukaryota > Metazoa > Arthropoda > Insecta > Lepidoptera > Nymphalidae > Heliconius > Heliconius melpomene. The sequence continues at coordinate 19,460 of HE671740.1, forward strand.
AGACAACATACTCTGCTCCAAGTTTAGGTAATAAAAAACAAGTGGAAAAATGTCCACGAAGAGCATGCTCATGTGTTAAAATTGAAAACAAGAAGGATACAGCAAAGGAGCCTCAAAAGTCTGTATCCTCGAATAACAACTGTAAGTAATATTTTACTTGCCAGCGAAGGATGGATAGCATCCAATTGTACTAGGCAATGTTTTCAGTTCTGTCGTTAATTATTCTTTAACAATTACTATTATGCAATTGCAGTAATCAGAGTGCCAAAACAAATTGTTAAAAAGAAAAATGATCCTGTTGCTTTATACCACTACTATACATCACTTTGGGCTAAATATAAGCCTAATGTACCAGGAGAAAACAATTGGTCAGAACTACGATGGAATATTAGACAAAAAATGGTGGGAAGTATTGGTTCTCAAACATCTAATAAGGTAAGAAAAAATTTAAGGTATCTATACATATATAATTATATTTAGAAGAAAAAGTATTAATGGAGACATTTATCAATGTAAAAGAACCCATAACACATTTCAAAGTTTTTGTTTGTCTGGGAATTTGTTATCTCAGAAACAACTGGGTAAAATGCACTTTTCTCTATTGTATTCAGGCAAACTTCCATTAACATTAATATTTATTTTATTTTGTCAGTTAAAACTAAACTAAATTTCTGTAATAGAAATGTTTTATTAAATTGTCTAAAATTTTATTTTTAATGTATAGATATTGTTTTTGAAAGAATAATGTTATTAGAGTACAAAAAAAATAATTTTTTGAATACATTATTTTTAATTTAATAAAAACCCAAAACAATTTTTTTGAAAATGTAAAAAAATACTATGTAGTTAAACCGGGTATAGTTGTGAGCAGGTTGCTATTAGAACACAGATTTTTAATGCAATTAGCCTCTGACTGCCAACACGACATAATGATTGTGTTTCATCCCCACACAGGGGAGTAAATTAGTATCATTTTTCCATTATGTTTCTCAGAATTCAATTTCACCATATAATAAATTTTGAAGAATGAAAAAAAAAATTTTATAAATACTGAACAGTACTGATACTGACTGCATAATTGATAGGCCAAAACATGACAGCCAGGTAGATTTTGCATACAGTATATTAGTTAAACTGTTGTTGGAAACTTTTATATAAGCTATATTCATTTAACAAATCTGCTTTTAGTTACAAGACTGATTGTGCAACGAGCTCAATAATAGAGCAATCCTCTATTTGAGTAGAAAGTGTTATTATATACTTGATGTACACATATTCTCTTTAATTTGCAGATTGTTCCACCTGATAATGAGCAAATAAAAAGGACCAAACCAACTTGCAAAGGTTGCTGATATTTTAATTACTAATATATATTTTAGGATATTAAACAGTGTATTATTGTACATTTTATTCATTATAAATAAAACAAAATCAAACTTACATGAATTTTATTAATAATCCAAAGACTAAATAAACTACATTACAGGCCATTAGTACATTATGAAACATTGAATGTGAGTTATAAGTTTCTTGACATCATATTTCATAATAATATTAGAAATTATCTTTTAAAATAATAATTTATAAGTGTTTTTTTTTAGCTTTATGATGTATCCTGCACATGGCAGGGTAAGCAGGGGAAACTAAGGACAGGGAAAACGATAAAACACTCCATTCTCATTATAAAATTTTCTTTTCACCACTTTCTGAATTGCATGTTGAGGTAGAAGGACTCAATATTAGCATTATCATAAATCTGAATAATGGTATAAAATTAATAAATATTTGCCTTGACAGTAATGTTTCACACATGTAATATTTGTGTACATTCATAAAATAATTTATAAATGGCCCCTTATATTTAAAATTAAACTTGACTTAATTTAAATTCAGCTTGCTGCTGTGTAGTTATTGCATTTAGGTTTTGTAAGATTTTTTCTTCAATTTTTTCGGCAGCAGCTTGTGTCAAAACTAGTGTGTTATGTTTAAGCATTGAATACACGTTAAGGCCATACACAGGCATTATGTTAACATGTCCAAGAGAGTCTGTTGCTACAGTAATGTTCCGGGGTGCATAATCAGTGCTGAAAATAACAAGTACAAAGTTTTACAATTAAATGATAATAAAAAAAAATAAAAGCATGTCACTATATTTTTTTCTTTCTTTCCTACTTTTTGCCTAATTATTGAGGCATTGATTGTTTGTGGTGGAACTTAGCGCTACATTACCTTGTTACAAGGGCAAAGAAATAAAAATACTATAATACATTCATATAACAGGAATCAAGCCCATAACCATTGCCTTTACAGTCAGATGCTCTATGTCAAATATGCTTGCAAATAAATTAAAAATGGAGAACAGAATCCTAAGTGCTACTTGCTTCATATTTTAATGACAACAGACTTTATGGCCTGTACCTACAGACTATGGTTATAAAATCCATGCAAGTTAAGCTACTTGATAACTAGTTCTTAATATTTCTCTTTGATATCTATAAAACATGGCTGGTTTTATAGACTTAAAAAATATACATAAACAGTGTTCTACAAACATTGACAATAAATTAACCAAAAAATTGTTATTTAACTTACTCATCCACTAGTAATACAGAGGGACCCCAATTTCTTTTCTCAATTAAATCAACAAAATATTCTGGTTCATCTGTAGGCAATTCCAAATCTTTCACAACATGGAGGTCATCCTGTGCAAATTTAGCTGATAAGGTTGAAGTAAGGCCATGTATGCGCAAATGGTATGGAAGCATGTAAAAATGTGTTTTGCCCGATCGAGGTCCGTGAGCAATACCACCACCTCTGAATAAGGGAGATCTAATAGAACCATGGCGAGCTCGCCCTAATCCTTTCTGTGGCCATGGTTTTCTGCCTCCACCTCTTACTTCACTTCTAGTTTTCGTATGAGCGAATGACACCCATCGAAATTTTCTCTGCCATATCACATTTTGATGTATTATATCAATACGCGGAAGGGCTGCGTATACTAATGGATGCAGTTCAAAGAGACCAAGTTTCTTTTCTTCAATAGAATCAAGATTCTCGATCCATACTTCTCTAGGCTTTGTGTACTGAGGTGGATACTTCCAATCTTTTTTGGTGACACTTAATTCTTTGTTATTGTTCACAACATTAGAAACAGAGGAACATAACCTAATTTGAGGTAGCACTGATAGATGTAAGTTTTTTATAGCATTAATTAGAGCGGAGCTCATTTTAAAAGGGTTTTGTGTTTATTGATTAATGTATGTAACACTTGTATGAGTATGAAACACAGAAACAGTAATTATATTAATTGTTAAATAACCTTTAAATTTAACTGTCAAATGTCAATATCGGAACATTGACAGCTGAGAGGTAGTTTGACAGGTGGATGTGGATAAATGAAACGCATACTCTACTGCATTACAAATAAATAAATAAAAAAAATATTAGAAACAATAATACAAGGTAGCATATCAACAACGAATACATTGACAACTGCTAAAGCTAAAAATACTGCAGTGCAGCGTCAGCACCCACGTAATTTACTTACAGGTTGCTTCAAATATTCATCATACAGAATACAAAAAAAATAGATAAAACAAAAGTAAACTCGGGAATGAAATTCAAATTCCACACTACCTAAGTAGTTGTTGAGAGTTTGTTCCAAATATTACACAATCAACGACTTATGTCGGGCGAACCAACAAATCAGATACAGAATCCAGTATATACGTACCCTAGAATCCAGCTTTTCTAAGTATTTTATTCGCTCTTGTTACACACACTTTAATTCTATTTATAACTAGCGGCCCCCACGCTGCTGTACTCGCTTGAATTATACGAATATTTATTTAACAGTATATAAGATAAAAATACTATTTTTTTTAGTTTGGCTATCTGTACTATTATTGTTTTCGGTTTCACGTTATATCCCATTCCGCTACAGCCGGGTGGGCAGAAGTAACCTATTGTTAAGTCGATGCATTGCGTTTTGAGTGGTAGAACTCAACGCCGCACTTTTTGCATTGGTACCAGCATCAAGAAACAATAAGTAATAATGAATTCCTTCAGACGGATATCGAACCCGCGACCGTGCCGTTACCGTCACACGCTAGTGTTACTGCGCCAATATACAAAATATTGAATCTTTATTCAAATAGACATAAAAATACCTTATACCAACTAAAAATTAAAAAAAGACTAATGCTATTTATTAGAAGTGAGACTTCAATGTGTTTCCATATTTTTGTGAAATTTTTGACCTATAAGTACTTTAATTATATGAAGTTTAAATTGATAATATCAATATCTTAAAATTTAAACCTCATAGTACATTTGAGATTCTTTTGTCAATCAAAATGTTATATTTAAAAATTAGTATTTTATGTAGGTAATATATATATTTTTTAAGCCAAATACCACGCCGGACCGGGTCCGAGATAAAAAATACATCATTAATTTTTAATTAGTAAATTAGTATACGTAATGTAATCATTAATTAATTAGTATTCATTTCTTTTTAGCAGCGCTGACTTGCTTGTAAGCAGTTGGGTAAAAATTTTAATATAACTTTTTATATGTACTGATATCTGAATAATAAAAATCTTGGAACTAAAGACGATGCAAAATGCAAACCCCTGCAGAGTGTATTTGCGGAAATTGCTTGGAAGAATTGAGATTGCGCTATGAATCCATAAGAATTGCATCCGTTTTAACTGTAGGTCGCATGGTTTATTATTAGAATTTTACCTACTTTAAATTATTATTATATATATATTTATACTTTGTAAATGCGACTGGTAGTGGGTTCGATGCCATATAAATAATATAATAAAAAATATTTTGATTTATATTTCCATTTCTTCGCTCTGTTGTAGAGGCAAGTGTGTTAACACTAAGTTACACTAAGTTCTCTCTGCCTCCCCTGCAGTGAATACATCGTGAAGCTGATATTTTTTTTTATTTTACGACGGCTTCGACAGACCTAATAAATATAAAACAAATTTACTATGTTATATTTTAGAAATGGTGTTTTCTTTGATAGTTATTGAGCGATACTAAAAAGATAGAAAGAAAAATATTGCCGTGAAATACCTACGATCGTTCTTATTGATAAAAATAGTGCTTGAAACGTGCAAGCGGGTCGTTACCTAGTTCGAGGAAGCGTACTGTTATTTAATACCGTAGAAGATTTGAAAACAAAATGAAAAAAAATTAAAATATATCAATTAAATTAAATTAAATTAAAGGAAATAAAGCGCGACGATTGTGGGTTCGATTCTCATACGGGAGAATGAATAAATTTCGTTTGTTCACTTTGGAAAGACAAAAGGCAGCTTTGAGCTCCATCACTCAATTTCTTGAATTTCATAACATTTTTCTTTAGTCATTATAGTATGAACTTGTGAAGCTACTAAAATGAGTTAAATTATAATGAACCTATACTTACTTAATATTTTAAAATAGCGCCGCCTAAGCTAGTAGAGAACAATAGCTGTTTTTATAATTAAAGCAAATATTTAAAACATTATTGTATTTAAACATTCTTAGTTAATTTATTATTACAATCATCATTTCCTATTAAGTAGAATTAATATTTAACTCTTAACTACTTTATAACGAGGTTTCATAAATATTTAATGTGCTTGTTTGTTTGTATCTGCCAATTGAATTTGACACGATCAATAATTGAAACTGTGCATCTGTTATGATAATATTATTTATAATTATTTTAGTTAAATAGGGCAGCTTCTATCGAATCTCAGCTCGAGCTTTGCATTTGTGTGAGTGTTCGTAAATAGTGTACGCGAGATGTCGACTCGGTCATCAAGTGCGGCGCATTCCTTGCTTGGTTTAACTTAAGCCTGTTTTTACAGCTTTTTGACCATCGGCACCGACTGTTTTTAACTGGAACGACACACCAGATGAAAGTGAAAAACATGAGTGCAATTTACAAGCATTGATATGTTGTTTATGTTTGAGTGTTTTATAATTTTTTTCAGCTTCACGCAGTATCCCTCAAACAGCAGGGCAGGCAGGGGAAACCTAGTAATAAGACACCCAGTTGCCCACTTTCTGCTGAATTTTTGAGGGATTGCCTGTTGAGTGGTGAAACTCAATGCTGGGCTTGTCTTGGTGTCAGATGAAATACATGAAAATATTAATAAATAATAATTCCCTCGAGTGGAGATCGAACCCACAACCGTTGCGTTAGAGTCACACCCTTGTCTGACTGAATTGTGTGTATGTGTAAAATTGTGTACTGTGTGTATTGACTATTGGCTAGTAGAATTTTATAGACACCCACACAAAGGCAAAGCTCAGCTTAAGCATCACGAGCTCTACTTTGGAAAGTAAAATTTGTATTTTATAATCGCTTTATTGTTCATTGCAATAATGTTCATTTGAAGCACATAAAACGATTCACTTCTATTCGTATAATAGAAACTATTATAGCCGTGTGCTAATGCAGGAAATTACTAAAGCTGCAAAATTCCGTTTTACCTTACTGTATCCGCCTGCACCTGCTATATACAGTCAACGTTATATTATATATGTAATTTACATTTTTAAAATGGGAAATGTACTGTAAGTTGTAACGAGTTTTTCACGTTAATTAAAATAAAGATTCATACTTTCAAATTTCTTCCATATGAAATCTGAGCATTTGTAGGAATCTTCATTTGCTAATTGCTTACCAGACTCCATTTTGTTCCTGTTAAATAAAGAATCATTGTGATTATACTTAATTATTTGTAAAAGTGTGAGATTACAATCAAAATAGATTAAAAATATTTTGTTTTATTCAAGTCAATATATTTTTATCTTCGTAAATATTTTCTGTGATGAGGGTCAATCACAAGCTCAAATTCCAGTTTTTCATTTTCAATATTATCCTATATAATTTTTTACTTGCAAACACATCGCTTAGATAATGTAAAGAGACACTGAACTGATATTAAAGAGTAAATAGTGAAATATATATAGTTATAGCTTATAGGTAGGTACACCTTTTTATATTATACACTCTCTAAGCGCGGCAGATTGTGGGTTCGAATCTTACTAGTGGAAATTAAATATTAATTTCTTTGCCCTGGTGTCGAGGCAAAGCGCGGCTTAAGTTCCGCCACTCCTCACGCATTGCCTCCAGAATTCAGCAGAGAGAAGGGAGCGGAGTGTCTTATCACTAGGCTCCCCTGCCTATCCCGCTACATGCGGGATACATCGTGAAATACAATTTAGAATACGCTATGTAAAATAGCGGTCTGTGCCAGGCAGGCAAAAATAGAATTAATAGAAAATCAATAATTTAATTAAAAGCTCTTTAATTATCCTGTTTTAATTACCTTGGAAGTAATTAAAATACTATATTATATTTTCCAGATTTTTTTAAATTTGTGCTCTTAGGTACAATTTTGAAGTCGCTTTTCGTTTTGTTATCATAACTTTATTATCTTCTTTTTAGTTTTATTTTATAGTTGTCGTAGTTAGAAAGATTGCTTTAAAAATAATTATTTTCATTAAAAACTTGACCTTTGCTGAAACGTAGGCGTCAATATACTCAAATAGCTATTAATTAATGAATATTAAGACGACTCTTACAACTGCTAACCATATTAACTGACTGTAAAGTTGGTTTACGGACGGATAATTTTACGTGATGGCGTCATACAAAAACATTGATAAAAATTTGCACATCTTTACGAATTGAATTGAATTATTATCATTATTTTGTATAATACAAGAAAGGAGTTAATTGAACTTTACTTAATTAAACAGATAAATTTGATACAATACATGCATTGCAACGCATGAAATTTAATTACAATTATTAATGAATGGGTTATCTATCCATTTCCGTCATAAGATGAAACACTTAGGCCGATCGTGTCTCTTTCTCCCTTGCACACTCAGGTCAGGCGGAACGTGACAAAAAGTCATCCATGTTCATGCGTGCAGCCGGCGCTGCGTTCATAGATTAATAAGACATTATCTAATAAAAAAAGTAAAAAAATCACAGCCGTCAATATAAATAACTTGAATAAATCCAAACATTATGTACGTTTCGTATATTAATATTTGTTTACGTCTATTAGACTATATTAATATTTATTGTATATTAATATTTTCGTATATTAATATTTATTGTTTACGGCCATTAGACTATTTTGTTTGTATTGACAAGCGAAGAAAAGAAAATACAAAATATTAAAATTCCTCGAGTGGGAATGGAGCTCACAAAACGTCGCGTTACGTCACGACTAGTCTCAGACGTGACAAAAATATTTAAAATTAATTTTCATTATGATGTACCTACTGCAGAGTGCAGAGTTCAAAGCTTGACCTGTGAAACATCACACGCAATTCCGTCGCAAAGAGAAATTACAAATGGTAGTTCCATTTCCAAAGCGGAATATTTCACGTAAGCCCATTCCGCCGGGATTTTCAGTTAAACATTGCAGTTATTAAAAGGAGAAAACAGTAGTTAGTAATAGTATTAGTACTAGTAATTAGCAATAGTACTAATTACTAATAATTAGTATATAAATAAGTATATAAACTAACAATTTCTCAAAAAGAAAATATTTGTAAATGATTATTATAGTAAATAAGGTGTTTACTTGTTATTTTGCATTTTAATACAGATGGATATATAATTAAAATTTAATGTTTTATATATATAGACACGATTTATTCTTCGATTTAACATCATTAAGTTTTTTTTTTATTTTTACCTTCACGCTGTAAGACATTTTCGTTCTGGCGGAACTCAACACCGCGTTTGCGCCACGACGGCCTTCATAATTTCACTCAGAATTTTCTATAATTTATTTTTATGTTAAAGTTGTAGTTTGATTACAGTTCGTATTTTTTCATAAGTAACGGGTAATAGCCATTTTACTATTTTTACGTACTTGCTCCAGTTGCTAAAACAAAAAGCCTCCTTGTAAAATGTAAGAGAGGATAAAAATCATCAATTGATATAATAACAAAAATAGTAAGAATTATAAAAGGCCACAAAAATGAATTTATGGACGACAATTGGTTAGAAACAAAACGTTTATTTTATACATACTTACCTTGTAGAAGTCTTATCGGACTAATTAGCGTAACTAAATTTCAATGCTTGGAACAGATGAGAGATATTATTATTATGATGGTGCTAAAATATAAAATAAATTTCCATCAGTATTTCCAATACGATATTTTATTTATTTTGTTAAGTATTTCAGCCATTCCAGCCAAGTTGGCACCATTTGAGCGTCGACCTCAATGTCGTTAAGCTATTTAAATGAGATGCAACCGAAATAAAAGAGCATCACATTTAACCACTTTTGCGTCCTCTGCATCCGAAAATGTTCAAATTTTTGTATTGCTAATTAGCTGTAGTAACTACTCTTTTTTAAAACATATTTTATAATGACTAAATTTTGTAGTAGCTTTTTATCTATTTCGATAATTTTTTTGGGCTGTATCCCACACATCAGCACATCAGCAGGGTAGCTAATTACTTATTATTTTCAGTATAACGATGAGTGTTATTCAATCTAATCTTCCTTATTTGAAGCTTTAACAAGAAATTAATTAATAATGAAGATGTGTTTGACATAAAAAATAGATAGTATTTTGCTTAGCACAAGATTTTTATTTTGAAATAAGACAAATAAATAAGTTCAACAGGAACAATTTGTCAAAAGTTAATATTATGTATAGTTTATATTACTCTGCCAGGTAGGTGGTGAGCTTTATGTATAATGGTCGACAATTTAATCATTTCAATAGTTATTATCAATTGCTATGCCTACTCATTGTTTCGTTAATAAAAACGCCCGGATATCATGAAAAATTAATTATTTATCACTTGGTCAATAGCACACACAGAGCCACAATAAGTTTTATGGTAACACTTCAAAAACAGATAATCAAGAGATTAAAAACTTTTTGATTATCTGTTTATGATATTACAAAATAAACGATTTGGAGATTATTTTAAATCATTTTTTTCAAATAAAATATTATGATATTTATTTTTACAAGTCAATGTTACAATTTTAACAATTTGAGCAAATAAAATGATGAATCAGTCCGCCTAAACTTGATTCAATGCAATTTTGAGTTTTGACAGTAAATGTCATTCTTAACTCTTAATTGACATTTACTTTAGTTTTAACTTTTATTTATTTTAATTTTTCACTTTAGAAGCATAGGTAATATTTATAGCTACTGTATCTTATTTAATGTTAATAAGCAATTTATATACATGGAAAAGAACAGAAGTTCCTTTTATTCAATAAATACACGCGCCTTAACCAGACAATCGTTGACTCTATCTGTTGACTGTATTTACATTTTACATATCAAATGAGATTAGGTTAGCTAACATTGCCACTGATAACATTGAAAGTGTATTATATAACACGTAGCTGTTCTTTTTTCGTTCTCCCTTAAATCAATGGATCTATCCTAAAATAGAGACAAACTATAAATAAAAAATTGATTTGCTTATATTTCTTTGCGTTTTAAGATGAATCGCAGAGTAGACAAAGGAAACTTGGGAACCTAGTGTTAAGATACTCCATCCCCAATCTAAATGGGAACGACTTCCGTTCGAATTCTGGGAACATTGCGTGTTGATTGGCGGAGTTCAATGCCGCGCAATTATAAATATTTTATCTCCATTATTTATTTTAAGCATAATCTGTTAACCAATAATAAATATACTTTTGTTTACACTATCTAACATTGTTTAAAATTACTATATAATTTTAAGAAAATATATAATGTAATGAAGCCATCGCGGCCCGGTGGCCCTTATGGGTATGACTGTTTATGCGACGGTTACGGGTTCGATGCCCAATCAACGAAATATTTAATATTATAAATATACCTATATTACTAACACTACGTTTCCAAGTTCCCTCTGCTTACTCTACTATATGTGCGTGAAGCTAAAAAAATAAATATTTAGTTGACATTATTTGGATTTTGTCACATTCGATGCCTTCTGAATTCTATTCGATATGTATTTTAGATTTTTTATATCTATATAGACTATAAATAGTCATAATATAATTTCTGAATCTTTTTTATGCTGTAAGCGCACAAGTCTAAAAAGCTATTTCATATCTAATTATTAACAAAAAATATATTAATCAGCTTCTGTCAAATAAAAACAATAGTAAAGTTATTATTCATATAAATTCTCAATTGCTCTCTCCATCTGGCGTTTATTAAGTGTCATATTGTATCGTAAGTACATTTACTGACTTAACGCCTCGCGGACACATTAACAGTTTGCACTTGCAGTCAGTCAGTCAGTACTCAGTCAGTAGACGACGTCGTACATACATTTTCTAGAGATACGAGAACGAAAACTACTGGAAAAATGTCGAAAAACTACAAAAATAATATCGCGGTTGAAAATTTTGTTGAATACCTCAGGATACCGAGTGTTCAACCTGATATTAATTATGGTAAGTCATTAATAATATTATTTTATTTGTTTATTTACATATTTATGTTATGTAAAAAAAATATTTAGATGATTTTATTTAAATAAGTTATTTTTATATATATATATTTTTTTTCGTTTTGACAGAACTTTATCGTAATGTTTTTAAAGTGACAGTTTATAGACGGAAATTATTTTCAATTAAGTATGCTTCCGTTATTTTGGAAGAATAACACATTATAACATGTTCTTTATATTTACTTAGAGTTTTCACAAGAGCAACTAACTTGTTTGTGAGAGTTGGTTATTATTCGGCTTCCGGTTATTCAATCATAATAGCGTCTATATAATCAGCTTCACCTGTATCCCGCACACAGCAGGGTACGCAGAGGGAACCTAGTGTTCAGACAGTCCGTTCCCCACTTTCTGCCGAATTATGGATAATTATATTCTATGTAAATTTTATATAATAGTTAACTATTATGAAGCCGTCGTGCTGCACAAGCGTTCAACTGTAACAGCGACGGTTGTGGGTTCGGTGCCCACTCTAGAAAATAAAATATTTTATATTTTTATTTCCTCGCTCTGGTAATTCGGAATACAGCGAAAAGCAAAAAAGATGAAAAAGCTATATACATAAAATTTTATATCAGCTGAACAATTTGAATATAATATTGGAGATCCAATACACTGATGTAATCGAGAGTGTAGTATTCATCACTTGTGGTTAATACTTTATATCAAAGGCATTCCAGGGATTTTATATACATATATTATTATTTAATAAGCTATGAACTATTTTATAATTAATAATATTAAACATATTATGGCCCAGTGACACAGCTTTACGCTGTATCCTGATTCCTGCACATAGCAGAATAGGAAGACGGAATTTGGGAACCTAGCGTTTAGACACTCCGTTCCCAATTAAAATAGTCCTTTTACCACTTTCCACCCAATTCTTGAGGCATATTGTGTTGAGTGGCAGAATTCAACGCCGCGCTTTTCCTCGTTACCAGAGGTAGGAAATAATAATATTAAATATTCCATTTCTCCGAGAGGGAATCGAACTGACATCAGTCGCGATTACAGTAGCGCACATGTGCCTCAGTGAGACAACGTCCGACTGTAGGCACGACGGTTGTGGGTTCGATCGCCATTTAGGATATATAATATTAAGGAGTTATCTTTAAATTTTGTATCATTAACCTGCGGCAGAATCTAGGCACCGGAGTGTCTTAACAATAGGTTCCTTCTGACTTCCCTGCTATAGTTTCAGGATTCTTTTTAATTTATTTTACAACGTCACAAATTAAAGTGTATTTAGAAAGACAAAAAACATATTATCTAATCTTTTGAGAAGATGTAGAAAAGTTTGGCAGATAGCAAAGATATCGACATTATATTTTGTAAGAAAATGATAATTTTATGTGACCTTCATAATATTATTTCTGAATATTTTAGCGCGGTTCATAATTTCATTACCATTACAATAGGTACGCTGGTTTATTTAACAGAAACTGAAATCTCTGGGGTGATTGTTCTTGAAGTAAACATAAAATTAAAATTAAAATATTTGCTTATATTATTAAACATAAAAGTGATTCTTTTAGCTGTTGTACCAATTATATAATCTGGTTTTAGATAAGGGTCCATAAATCACGTGCGGGATGAAGAGTTTCGGGGATGAAATCCCGATATGTTCATATACTGTTATAAATATTTTTCATAATAGCATAATTACACTATTCCTTTTATTATCTACAACCGGTTGTTTTTGACCGGCATAAAAACTTTTCTGTCTACACATTTTTATCAAAATTTCAAGATTATTTGTAGAAACTAAAAATTGCCACATTTTATAATCGCTCATATAAAAAGTAGCAATTTTTCACTTGGCCACCCCACACCCACAAAATGCTGTAATTTTCCACTTGGTCGTCGTATAGGTCTTATCAAGGCATAATGAGATCCAACGTTCGAAGCCCTCATACATCAGCATATCCTCTTTTGATGCATTCGCTCAATCAATTTAAATTGACTAACAAGGATTTGTAAGAGTACCTACCAAAACAAATAATTAAATTAGTTTTATAGACTTTATATTTCCATTTTAATAAATATATATTTTTCTCATGAATTAAATTATTTCCATGTTCTTTTTTTTATATTTTAGAGACTTAATCATCATTAGGTATTCGCAGTAATACTACAACGGAATTTTTAAATTGATCAGAAATGTTAAAATAGCGGTTCTTTTCAACCGGGTGATACTATTGTAAAGATTTCACGTGTTCTCGTGTTCTTGGGGCAAAAACCCTCTAAAACCCCTCTGGTTGGAGTTCCTAAATAAAAATAAAATTTTAACATGGACAAACGGTGGATTTATTTTACATTTTTCTATCGATTTCTCCGTCATTTGTAAACTACCTCCAAAAATAACGGATTTTATTTAGATATGACATGTCCAATAAAGTATTACCATACTTATCAATTATAATATTTATTATTATTTTTTATTTTCTATTAAATTTATGTGTTAAAGACATTTTTTTTAACATTGTTTTTATACCTAGATATACTCGTACTTAAATATATTGGTCTTAAATAGTTGTTTATAATTTGATAAACATAATATCTCATATCATTCTTTTTGTACTTTAACCGATTTTAAAAAAAGGAGGTTATACGTTTGATATGTACCCAATATATGTATGTATGCATGCAATATTGTTGGAATGTATGTATGCAATATTGTTGGAATCGAATAATATTTGAGTATGATGATCCGTTTAGGCTTCCAATTCAATACATTTAGTCCATTCTAGTTGATGCAGTTTCATACAACAGTTAGCCGAGAGTGTGAATAATGCAATTAAAGCAAACATTGCCTACTTATATAATACATATTACATTATATTTTATGATAGTATTATATCCAAACGTAAATGACTTCTAAATACTTTTGACATTATCCATTAGACGTTTCGTTATTTCACCGCCAAAATGCATCGCAAGGTCAATTAAAGACGCGACGGCGGCTGTAACGACAATCAACTAAAGTGGTTGAATTGTGCACAATCTTTAGAATTGTTGGGATACCTACATGTGTGCATTCACTTAAGTACCTCTAATTGTACAGAGACTAAGACAATGCATTTATGTAGGAGGTAAACATAATATACAGTACCGTCGAAACGTATTTGAACACGTGTTAAATAATGATTTAATTTTATATAACATTTATTTTCTAATTCCTATTAGTAAGTAACAGTTTTTAAATGATTTGTTTTTACAAAACAGCTGTTCAAATAGAGAAGGTTCTAATATTCAATATCTACATTTCTTTTTTGAGTGTCCCTCTATTTCTTTTTTATTTGAAAAAGCATACTTCCCAGGTGGTCCCATTACCTCCAAGTCAGGATAATATGATAGACTCTCATGGAAATCGGAGGAAGCCCTAGAATTTTATAATCTATGTTGTATATTTGCTTCTAGTAGTCATCATTTGATAATATTTGCACGACTCCTTGATTATTAAGTCAGAATTTTTTTTTAATATTATAGGGACTTATAAAATGTATAAATGTGCGTGTGTAGTAATAAATAATAGTTTATAGACACAGGTGTGCTGGCAACTGCGGTGCAATATCAAAAACATACTAATATGTTCTTATTTTTATTAAGATTTTTTAAAACTTAAATATATATATAATAAAAACTTAAAGATTTTTAAATTTGCATGATAAAATAAGGCTAGAGTAACATTACCCTGCTTATTTCATATATACACACATTGAATGTTTGTAAATTGTAATAAAATTTGAATTTACAAGCTCATAATTATGGCGGTAAATCGTTAGGTACGTTTTAACACCATAATTATGAGCTTGTATTAATTAAGTATAAAGTTTCCGAAACAAAACAACAATACGATACGACAATATGACGAAAACAAAACAACAATATTATGTAATAATTTTTAATTATTTATTTTCAGACGAGTGCGTGGAATTTTTTAAAAAGCAGAGTGAAAATCTTGGACTGGAATTTAAAGTATACGAATTAGTGCCAAGGAAGCCTATTGTCTTGTTGACATGGGTAGGGCAAAGCCCGTCGCTGCCGGCGATATTGCTCAACTCGCATATGGATGTCGTACCAGTTTTCGAAGTAAATCTCTTGAATATCTATTATTATCTAAGTACAAGAATAGTTACAATTATGTAGTTGTTTTATATAATTAAAAGGTATCTTGTCTCTGTCTCTGTCTATAGTAACTATAGACAGAGACAAGTCGTGTAATTAATTAGTATTTACATTTCCATTAAAAGAAAGAAAAGCTTTAGTGATGCAAATACAAAGCTCTGCTTACGCCTCGCTAACTGAACGTATTTTTAACCGTCGTTCCATCCACTATTAAATGTCTAATAAAAATTGTCGACCAGTTATCAGGGAGTTTGTTGATGAAACAGAAAAGAATAACAAATAATTATATGAAACTGTTTTGTGGTGAAACCGGCCCAATATCTTGAAAAGAAATAAATTATAGTCTTGTTTATTTTCACTCCCACATATAAACCTTGTGATTTAAATATATTTATTCAATAGGAGGCAAGAAATTCCTAGTATCTTTAATAAAGTGGCGCTCATCGTGGAGTAATGGTATAAATTATATCTGTAAACGTCACGATTATGGATTCGATTCCCCATTTGGGGTAATTAATTATTTTCAGTTCACCGCTCTGGTAACAACACAAAGTACGGCGTTGAGTTACGCTACCCAGCACGGGAACGTGGGGAACGTGGTATCTTACACTATTATATACTCTCTGCACTAACCCTGTAAAAGGCGAATACAGCGTTTTTTAAATTCACTGAACTTACTGCTGTTTTTAATAGACATTGTATATACCTATAATGTAAAAATTTGTTACTTTTGTTATAATTTAGGTAAACTAATATAACTTTGTACTATTATTTATTTATTTTTTTATTTATTTATTTTATTAATACCATTTTACAATAGGGGAATTGTGCTTAAGATGACATACTTTTTGTTTGAAGACAAATATTTCAAATTAATAAAGTCATCTGAGAACAGCATATTGCGTATACTATTATATATTTCATAATCTACGAAATTATTTTAGTTTCAGAACAATCATCTTTCAAACATCTTAAAAATAAACAAAAATCGCACTTAGGTCGACCAGTGTAAGACGACATATCTACAGGGTAAAATGACATACTTAGTATGTGGTATAAAAACCCCATCATTATTTGTCGAGCATAGTTCACAAATAAATAGTTTCTTCTTTGCTGGTATTAATATAATAATAATATAAATACAGATGGTAATAATTAATAATAATATAAATACAGATGGTATTAATTATATTATACTTTCAAATATTATGATAATATTAAAATCGGAACCTTCACATAGAATTAAATGTATGGAAAACTTTTTTTTCAGAATAGTTGGACATATCCGCCGTTCAGTGGACATATCGATGAAAACGGCAAAATATTCGCCCGAGGTTCCCAAGATATGAAGTGTGTCGGTATTCAATATTTGGAAGCAGTACGGAAATTAAAATCTTCAGGAATCCAATTAAAACGTACTATACACATTTGTTTTGTTCCGGGTACGTACGTCAATAGTTAGTTTGAAACGAAAAATATTAATGTCTTTTTTTTTACTTAAGTAAGTACTCTTATACTTAAGTAACATTTTCATAATTTACAGATGAAGAGATTGGTGGCCATGATGGTATGGAAAAATTTGTACAGACCGATAGTTTTAAAGCTCTAAACATTGGATTTGCCTTAGATGAGGGTATGGCTAACCCAGGCGAAGAGTTCATCATATTCAATGGAGAACGCAGCATTTGGCGTAAGTCTGAATTATTATTATTTTTCATTTTATTGATTTTAACTTCAATCAATTTTCTTTTATTATGACAATTTAATATTTAGGTAGGTATACTATATAGGTGATATAAATTTTTAAAAAGAGATTTATTGAAATTTTAAGATGATATAATTATCTATTTTGAGAGTTCAATTAAAAGAAAAGGTTTTACTTATAGCAACGACGACACTTGCGTCATTCAGTCCACTTGCACTATAAGGGCACTAGATGCACATGCGTTAAGGGCACTGGACGACTACTATGAATATATAGTAGACCGTTGGAGCTAATAATTTTGACTTTCCTATTTACCACTTTTCTATTTAATCGATATGCAAATAAAGTATCAAATTAAGTAAGTATTAATAATTTTGTTTTCATATTTAATTCAGAATTACATATCATATGCACGGGTCAACCAGGACACGGATCACTTTTATTACCCAACACCGCTGGAGAAAAGGTAAAAAAAAACATATAATTATGACGTATTATTTTTAAATTAAACAAATTAATGAAAATATGAACGATATTTACAATTTTTTTAGATTCGATATATTATTGACAAATTCATGGACTTAAGGGAAGAACAGAAAAAGATTTTGAATGGCAACCCGAAACTCACTATTGGAGATGTGACTACAATAAATATGACACAGCTTTATGTAAGTTTTATTTATAAAACATATTTTTTCTTAGCTCACGTGGTGTCCTGCATATATGTTTCCTTCCGCTCTCTGCTTTCAATGCGGTACTCAACGCTGCAATTTGTCTTGAAACTCAATGAGCAATGTTTCGAAAGTGGGGAACGGAGTGTCTTAGCACTAGATCTCTGCCTCCCATTGCTATATGTATATGTATAGTCAAAGTTGTCATTTCCTTTTTTGTTTCAAGCTGCCTATTTATTAATATTGAGGTAGGTAAGTACATACTATCTACCTTACTCAGAAACGTTTATCGTAACGTAAATTAATTTTATATAATTTAAAGAATATTCATGTAATAATATTACCCGCATCCAATCGCAATTTAATAAAAAATATAATACAATAAAAATAATTTTAAAATATCTTGAATTTAATATGACTTAAAAAACTTATTTTCTAGGGTGGAATACAATCCAATGTAGTTCCGGAAAAATTAACTGTCGTATTCGACTGTAGACTGGCGGTTACTGTTGACCAGGTGGAGTTTGAAAAAATGGTAAATATACCTATTTTCTTTTTATTATTTTTAATGTTATATAGTCTTATAATGACATAGAAAATTATCATCTCATTTTTAACATGCTATCCGTTAATACATACGAATAAAAAAAATATATGGAATATAAAAAAAAATCAAAATAAAAAGCCCGAAGCCCTTGATTGATATAGCCCTTGATTGATTTTTTTTTCGAAAATGTGGATCCGCCATTTTTTTTAAAACCAAAACCTATCTAAGCTAAGGATACTTGGGGGTTTTGAGCCAAACATAAAAAAAAATGTATTTATGCAACTGACTGACTGACTGCAACTTGACTATTTACCACTGGCAAATCTAATTGTAGGTACATAACGTACCAGTAGCGGTTGCGAAAAATGTTTTTCATTCCATTATATATTTGTTACATACCTGCAACTTTAATGTATAAGTATGTAGTAATATTATGATTTATTTGTTATTTGACAGATACAGCAATGGTGTAAGGAATCTGGTGAAGGTGTGACTTATGAATTCGAACAAAGGAATCCAAATGTCGAATGCACTAAGACGGATAGCAGCAATCCATACTGGGTTGCTTTTAAGGCAGCTGCAGATGAAATGTACGTTATAAATTTATCATATTTTACTACAACATTTTATACAAACTCAACTTAATATCAAATATATTATATGCTTTTATATTTTGTAGCCAATTTACCTTTTCTTTTCATTTTGTTTACAACCAAACTGATATTGTTTTAAATGTAATATTCTTTCAATTCATGACTTAACCGATTGTAATGCAGTTTTATCGGAGGCTTAATTATTTAATGACCAATTTACCTACTTTAAAACTAATTTTTATTTATTTATTTTTTTACTTTTTTTTATTTATTTTTACAGGAATTTGAAATTAGACATAAGAATATTTCCCGGCGGCACTGACAGTAGATACGTCCGCCGTGTTGGTATCCCTGCTATTGGTTTCTCACCAATGAACCACACGCCGGTTCTGTTACACGACCACGACGAGTATCTCGATGCTGACATTTATTTGACAGGAATCGATATTTATACCAAATTGATTCCAGCTGTTGCTAATGTTTAAATATTGCTAAAATATTATACTTAGTAATACTCTTATTACTTGTTTTAAAATTTATTATTGTATAAATTTTATGTTAAGATGTGAAGTATTTACTGGCGATTTTGTTTATATAATTTTTTTATTTCAATTATAATATATCTATGTTCTGCAATAAACTATCAAAAATATTTTCTTTCATTTAAATTTAAATTTTTGGTAAAGTTGTTGTGAATTATATTATTTTGCCTTATATTATAAGTTATTTGAAAAAAAAAACGTCAAGTAAACGCCTAATGTGTCTCAACGGAGTGTCTTAACACTAGGTTCGCTTTGTCTACCCTGCTATATGCGGAATACAGCATCACGCTGCCGAAAAAAAAATAATTAATAACTTTTACTTTGCTAATTGTTACTAAAATAGTAATGACTGCCATCTACCGTAATTCATTGTCCCTGCTGACATCGATGTTACGATGTTTTATTTGATGCAGTATCGATGCTAAAACATCGATATTTTATGTTCATCCAACATCGATTATCATTGGGCACCCCTAGCTTACATCTTTAATTTATAGAAGTGACAGTTATTCCATATTTTAAGTGTAAACTGTAAACTGTAAATTTATAAGTTTGCAAAAAAGGATTGATCGATCTATTTAAGAAATGTGTTTAATGCAACGTGAATCTATCGTAAAATCTCAACTATTGACAAATTCAAGGTTTAAAGATAAATAATTTCGAACAGTAAATTCCTTAATGTGTAAAAGCAGTAAACATTATGAATAAAATATGTAGAATTTGTTTGGAGGAGGGAATACTATCATCAATTTTTACGAAAAATTACAATATATCATTATGTGACATGATAGAGTATATTACTAACGTAAAAGTAAGTAAATGATATAAGTATCAATTAGCAATTTAATACATTAATTTTCTAATATTTATGCCTTGTTTTGTTTAATATATTTATAGTTTTATTATTTATGTTTTAATACAATTTTAAAGTAATTTCTACCAATAATATTATTTTTTTATTTATTTCAGATTAATAAAAATGATGGTTTACCCGATCAATTATGCAGTAATTGTGCTTACAAATTAGGCATTGCATACCATTTTAAGCAAACTTGTGAAAGTTCAGACTCACGTTGGAGGCAATATTTGGGGCTAGAACTAACAAGCAAGTATGGCTGTTGCTATGGCTGGCTTGCAAATTATATTTCTCTTATTTTATAAAAAAATATATTTCCTTAAAACTTGGCAATATATTGTTTAATTTTTTTATAATTAAAGATAATTTATTTTACCTTTTACTGAGATTTGGTTTCATATAATTGATATACAGTATGGTTGATGAGTTGTGGCTGTCCTGAAGATCTAGATTTGATTTTAAAATAATAATACTTTTTACATTTGATTACTAGGCCCAGGTGAACATAGTATAAAAGTTCAGAAAGCCTAACTTCAAGTTGGTTACAACTTTTATAGACTACTGTTATTAAGATAGTATTATTGTATTCTGCAATAATCCATGGCAATAAGCGAGATGATTCAAATAATGATGATATGTCTTTAGGAAACAATAAAGAGGTTGCATTGTTATAAATTATTACTCCAAATTCACATTTGTCAAAATATATATAAAATTATATCAAATGAATACTATATCAGTCATTTTTCCATCAACTGACCAACTTTTGATGAATTGTATCAACTAACTGATACCACCTTTGTCTACTTATTACTGTAAAGTGATCAAAAGGTTGGATTTTTAAAATCATATTTTTGATATATCAGAATTCATATAGAAAAAATTTAAATTATATAAAAATTGTGAAAATCTAATATTATTATAAGCTTCAATAATTTTTTATTTTAATTATTTATATTTATTTTGTATATATTCTTTCCAGAACAAAGGATGCTGAAATTATGACTGACCCTATTGTGAGTGTTGTATTACTATGTACATAAATTATATTGATTGTATTATAATTTCTATATGTTTTTATTTACTTACAGGTTATGACACAACACACTATAATTAAGAAATGGTATGTATAATTCTTTAACATATAGAAAACAACTAATACTACTTAAAATGAGAGAATGACTGTCTACTAGTACTAGTGGGTAAATAAAAATTATTTAAATATAATGATTTCCCTGAGTACCAAGTGGGGATTGTACCTATTTGAACGAACAACTATCCTCTAATGATGGAATGTAATAAATTATATGTAATTTGTACTCTTAGCAAATGTATCAAAGAACAAAAGAAAACATCTTCGAATTACAAAAGAAAACTTGAATGTCAAAAGTTAAAAAGAGGCCCTAAACCCAAACCTAAAAAGGAACACACCTGCTATCAATGTAATAAACAATTTAGATGTGAGGCTCAGCTGGAAATGCATATAAGGTATTTATAATATAAACGAAAACATAATTAAAATAGCAGTTTGAGTCAGTACGAAAAACACTAAGGCCGTCTTGGGGCAGTGGCACAATCGTGTACTACGTACGACTAGACGGGACGCTTCTGGGTTGGATTTCCATTTGCGCGGCGTTTAGTCCCAACACTCAACGAAATTCGGCGGAAAGCGGAAGAGAACGGAATGTCTTCACATAAAGTTCAATGCGATATTCTGGATACAGTGAAAGCTAAAAATTCTGACGCCTAAAGCGAGTAAAAGTGAAACTCCAAAAATATCTCAAATATCAAAATATTAAGAGAATTAAAAAATATATATTTGTATTTCTCTGTCTACCCTGGTACATGTTTTATGGCCGGATATAGCGTGCAGATATTGTTATTCTATTGATGTAGGTAAAACCTGTTCTTATCCATATCTAAAATATCTAAATTAGAAAAATTTCAGGACTCACACAGGAGATAAGCCGTTTGTATGTATGTACTGTCCCAGAAGATTTACACAGAAACACAATTTGACAATACATCTAAGAGTCCATACTGGCGAGAAGCCCTTCCAGTGTGATGTATGCAGGTATTATATTTTACTTAAAAAAATTAGGTAATTAAATTTACGTATTTCGATCAATCAATCATCCAACCTTTCGATTTATTTATCCACCATACAACCTCCGACATCTCAATCAACTCATCAATCAATTAACTAATTTACTAAGTAATTACATATTTAAATAACTTTATTTGCAGAATGATACTAGTATTAAGAATCTACATTAAAGTTGAGTGGCAGAAATGAACACCGCGCTTGTCTATTTATAAGAGTGAGTAAATGACAATTGTTCAGTTTCCTCGAGTGGGAATCGAGCCCACAAACATCACATTTATACTTACATGTTGTGCCGTTGTACCACAAGCCTTATAGGTTTTGTTTTAAACAATTTTCTTATTAATTAGATACGCAATGTTTCTGTATATTTTACATTTCTTTAATCATAATATAATTATAAACAAATTTTATATAATTTTTATGCTTACAGCAAAAGATTTTCTGCTCAAGGCAATTTACAAGCTCATCTAAAAATACATACGGGGCAAAAAGATCATGTAAGTTACTTTGTATAAACTACAAATAATATAAGTAGAGCTTCATTAATATAAAATTAAATATCTTGTATTTAAAATTATATAAATTGAGGCCAGTCATTGCGCAAGGGCACAAAGTGTGACTGTAAACGCGCCTGGTTGTGGGTTCGATCCCCACTCTCCCTCGCTCTGGTAACGAAGATAATGGCGGCGTCGAGCTCCACCACTCAACACGCAATGCCTCTAAAATTCGGCAGAAAATGGATGACTGAGTGTTAACATGTTCCCTCTGCCAACTTGGCTATGTGCAGGATACACCGCGTTAATTCAAAATTACTAATTACGTTTCAGGCTTGTTCAATGTGCAACAAATCGTTTATAACGTCCAGTGAGTTGACGCGGCACATGTTTAAACACAGAGGTATTAAGAATTTCAAATGTGATGTTTGCGGTGCTGCCTACATACACAACAGAGATCTTGTAAGTAGAGTCAAGTAGTTTTTAGGGTCTCGAAAGGAAAAATGGAACTTTTAAAGGAGCGTTTTGTTCTCGAGATCGCGTGGAGGTATCAAGCTAAAATTAATATTAAATATACAATGTTAAAATCCGAAAAAAATAAAATTTATATTAAAATTAAAAACTATTACAAACTTATAAATGTAGTTCATTTCACACAAAATGAGTTGATACACCCGTAAAAGTAAGTTTGTCAACTTTTATAAGTTGTACTCCCTGTTGACTTACAACCTGAATTGGTACGGAGCCCTCGATGCATCCGATTCACGCTTGACCGATATTTTTTAATAAATTTAAAATTGTCATAAAAAAATTTTTGATTTCCGAACCGTCAACCATCGTGTTTTGTTATATGCTGTCCCAACAGCCTCAATAGATTTTTTTAATAGTAATTATTGATATTTATATTCTTTTAATTTATGTGCGCTATTAAAAGTATATAATTAACTTTTAGATCCATTTTACTAATACAATCGGTAATACTTGCTAATTTTTTACTTACGTTTCTTTCATATTTTTTTTATTTCAGAAAATTCACAAGCGAAAAAAGCATGATATTAATGAAAACTCCAAAGCTCAGAATGAATATATTAATATAGATATAATAGATATCGATGAAAACAGAAGCGCCGTGCCCGACAAAAATTCTTTGGCAAATGATAAAAACCACCACTGTTTACCAAAACCTAGTATTTCATACCAAAATAAAGCGAAAGATGACCAATATGATAATAATCTAGTTCACGAGCCTATAGCTTGTACAATATGCGGAGAGAGTTTTCACTATATGGCGCCACTTGCACACCATTATTTACATCAACATAAAAACATCCATGTTTAATTGTGGATATGTATTAATTGTGAGGCCGTCGAGGCACAAGCGTGCGACTGTAAACGGGACCGTATCTGAGAGCATAGTATCAAGACAGTCCGTTCCCCGTTAAGATACTTCAGTTCCCCACTTGCTGCCGAATTCTTGATTCTTCATTGAGTGTGGAGTGGCGGGACTCGTTACCAAATTGAGGAAATGAAAATATTAAATATTTCATGGGCTCGGGTGGGAATCGAACCCACAATCGTCCCGTTTACAGTTGCCCGCTTGTGACCCTGAGCTACGACGGCCTATTTTTTTCTTATAAGTTAGTTTTAATAAAAATATTTAAAATATATTGTTTTTAATTTTGGATCCTGCAGTTCTGTCTAACTTTAATTTCTTACTAAACTATTCAGGACTTGATTCCCATGTTGATATAAAGTGCATACAATGCTCTACAGCATTCAAGGCAGGCATTTCCTGTTGAGTGGTAGAACTAAAGTGTTTTGCGCAATTAAATTTTAACTGTTTTAGTATATCATAGATAGACTGCCTGGTCCTTATAACTAATTTTTTTAAATCAATCTTTACTTTTAATTGCACATCCCTGATTATATGACTGCTCAAACTATTGAATGTGTATCAAATCAAACTTCTTTCACACTGTAATCTACATATAGCAGTGTAGGCAGAGGGAGGCAGTGGGAATCTAGTGCCAAGACCCTCCATTACCCACATTCTGCTGAATTTTTCGAGCATTGCTTGTGGTGCCAGAGCGAAGATATGAATATATCAATAAATAATAATTCATTCCTCCCAGTGGATTGACTGACGGACGGACGTGAAAAGTAAATAAATGTATTAATTAGTTTATAACTTTATTTAAATAATGATAACTACAATGATAATTCTTTTTCAACATGACTGGTAATTAAGTAGAGCATAAACAGTGTGTTCATTATGATTTAACGAACAGGGATCCATTCTTCCAACACATCTCCAATCTTCTTTCGCTCTGAAATAAATAATTCTACATGTTATATAAAAGTTAAAGGCAATTAAAAGGAGATAAGAATTGTACCATCAGCACGTGAAAGCTGCACTGGCTTCTAAAAGCTACTAACGTTTATGAAAACTACTAGAAAATTTAAACAGCCTATCAGTATTTCTTTATTACTAAGAAAACCGGACAATACTAAGACACGGACAGATCTTGAAAAAGCTAGAACTTTCTTTAATCATTCTTTGAATGTCTTTACTGCGGTCACTCCAGGACACACCGAAAAGTTCGTCAAAATATTTAATGACAAAACCTAGGAAGACAAATCTCCAGTTTAATGCAAAAACTTACATTAGCAGGTTTATACTTAAGTAAACAAATAAGATTCTTGGAAATTAATCCAATTACTGTAAAGGTTTGTAGATGAGATCATTACAGATGTATGCATCCAAAACAAAAAATTAAGATACAATATCTTATTAAAAATTTCTGAGGTTTTCTAATAAGATATCACAATTAACACATAAACAATAGCAAAATGCAATAACAAAATCTTTTCATAGAAAACTTTAAATGAAAATTCATACAGTATGAAATATATTCTTGATATTCAAAAGAAAACATAAATCCGAAAAAAAGATGTATGCAGTTTTAATGTCTTTGGGTATTATAGACCAAATCAATTGGTTTTGTGAACTTTATAATAATTTACAAACCAGGTGTAGTAAAATCTTCAGGGTGTAATTGTATGTAATGCCTCAAAACAGCATCTTTTTCGGCTAAGTAATCTTCTCGCTTGTTTGAAATGTAAGTTAATAAGGTAGTCCAGCCCGCTACTCCTAGTATATGCTTTTGAACTCCTGAAATACAAGGTGGGTTTTAATTTTCTTACTCACTACAGCAATAACAATCAAATTTTGTTTTTATTATTATGTAATGTTACCGCTCATGAGGGGTCGTTTTGTCCCAAAATTTAAAAGAACTCCCGTTGCCATTCCAAAGAATCCTCCAAGTATATAAGACCAATATTCATTTAAAACTGGTTTTATTCTCCCTTCATTTCCCAAGTTCAACAATTCTACAGCAGATAAGTTTGAAGTCATTTTTAATGTTATATTAGGCTATTTCGGACAAAAAATACAGCAATACGCAATGGATGTCTCCTTTCAATTTTTTATTGTCAAAAGTCAAAGTCATCTGTCATTTATTTTATGACAAAGATTATAAAACATGCAGTAATTTACCACAGCCAATATGCTTATTAATAAGATGTATTATATACCGTGGTTAGAATATTGTACGGTCCTAAAATTAAGGTGGCTAACAAAACAACACTAAAATTATATTATATTATATATTGTATTTTTCATATATTTTAAAACATTACGGCACGTTATCGTACTCTTCTGAATGCTGCACAAAAAAATATCTTGTAAGAAGGCAATACAGAAATCATTTCAGATTTGCTTTTAAATTTTATCTGTAGTCACTTAATATTGATTCAGAAATAATCAAATAAGTTGTATTTATTTGGTGTCAATGTATTATTATTCGGTATCCAGGAAATGTTCTAATGTAAAATAATAAGATGCCTTGAAGATATATACTTAGCTTAAATTATAAACCATTAAGATTTGGCTGTTTATTTGTGACAATTTTATATTGTAGTGTAGACAATTAAAATATCAAATTGATATTCCAATAATTTTGTGAAAATTATGGTGGAAAACGGAGCTTCCAGTGGAGGCAGTGAGAGTCCAAATGCTACCGGCGTGAGATCTGGTCTGTTAGAAACACTTGTACGTGGTGTGTGGTACAGAGTACATTGTTCATTAGAGGATGACTACCTAAGTGTTTGCTTAGATGATGGCTACGATGCCACTACCACCCTAAATGGAACTCTTAACAATAATAACGTGGAAACACCAAATAGTGACTTTACCGAAGTACCAGAAGCAATAGCTAATCAAAAACGCTTAGTTCAGGTTGTTAAATCAGACAATAATGGTTTGGGAATATCAATAAAGGGAGGGATAGAAAATAATATGCCAATTCTTATATCAAAAATATTCAAAGGTATGGCAGCTGACCTCACTGAACAGCTGTATGTTGGAGATGCTATACTCTCAGTTAATGGAGAAGATTTAAAAGATGCCACACATGAGGAAGCAGTGAAAGCTCTTAAAAGAGCAGGAAAAATGGTTCAGCTAGAAGGTATGTTATATTGATTTAAAGTTAAGGTAGAATATTTAATAATATAAACTAATGTAAATTCCTATTTTACTTATTTTCACTGTACCTCACATAATAGAGTAAATAGAGTTGTCATATAATAAAGTAGAGTAGGTAGATGAAACCTAACCTTGCTGTGCTGCTGTACCATGACCTCATCATGTACATACTTTATACATTATAATTGAATTAACCTACTAATTAGATGTGTTAAGTACAATCAAATGATTTAATTGACCATTCCTAAAGTTTGGTGTGTCAGTGAACATCAAATCTGTTTCAAAAATCTAGTACAATAAAATATAATTAATGGGTTTTCCTATATTTAATACTAGTGAGCCTAATGTGGCTTCACCTACTTAAACTTATTGTTATATTATAGCTAAATTATACAAAATTTTATAATTTACACAATTATAACCTATGTTAATCTGAGCCTATGCATGTTTCTGCAGCTGCTTGGGGCTAGATCACATAGTGTGACTGTAAACACGGCATTTTCCACTTGAGAAAATGTAATATTTAATGTTTCTATTTTCTAACATGCAATGCAATCGCCTGAAAGTGGCAGATGGAGTGTCTAAACACTAGATTCCCTCTGCTTTACCTGGTAAAGACTGAATACAGTGTAAAGCTAAAAATATCAATTTAAGAATGATATTCAGATACAGAGTATTTGGACTTCATGTCAAATAACTTTGTTGTTTAGTTTCTGCTCACACTGGGCATTGTGTCTTGAGTGAAACTCAATGCCACACTTTGTCTGCCAGAGTGAAGAAATAAAAAAAATATTAGGTCCCCTCCGTCTTGATATATAACCCTGTATATTGTATACATGTAATATATGTTTTATTTCCAGTGAAGTATCTCCGTGAAGTAACACCATATTTTCGTAAAGCGTCCATCATAAGTGAAGTGGGTTGGGAGTTGCAACGCGGGTATATGGTGGAGGCACCACCGTCACCTCCGTCGCCACGCCGCCGGCGAGCGGACACTAGATACATACCCCTCCTTATGGCGTGCGTTGCAAAGAATCTGCGGCATCATGATGCAGGTAAATTGAATTTACTTCATCTGTTTACGATATATTTTTTTTGATAATTTGATTATTATTACATTTCATACTTTGATTTACTTATATAATCTGTAGCAAATTTGAACAAACTGTGACTTATCTATTAACTTCCGTAGTTGGAAGTGTGAGGATATATTTGAACAGTGATATAGGTTTTTATCATCATGTAAAAGTAAATCACAAAGGGGGCCCCCTTTTGACGCAAGTGTGTCTCAGGTTCCCTCTGCCTATCTTCCTATATGCGAGATACACCGTGAAGCTAAAAAAAACATTTAAAATAATGTTCACAGAAGAGCGTACGATAGAAATCTATTCTCCCGACGGAGTCCACGCGTTGGCTCTACGCGCGCCGTGCAGCACGACAGCGGCGGGCTGGCACCGCGCGTTGCACGCGGCGGCGCGCCGCGCCGCCCGCGCCGCCCTCGCTCGCGCACGCCTTCGGCTCCGGCCTCTCATAGGCGATGTAAGATACGCAGGATGGCTTGCGAGGCGCCCGCCGCAGGATCATGTAAGTTTTTTTTTGTAAGAGGGAGCCTAGTGTTAAGCCACTCCGTTGTCCACGCTTCGCCCAATTTTCGACCATTACTTTTTTTGTGTTTTTACCAGAGTGAGGAAATTAAAATAAATCATTCTGTCGAATGCGAATCGGATCCACAACTGCCGCGTTTACAGTCAAACACCGCTAAGTCACGACGGCCCTATATTTGATTTTTTACTTTAAAATGCTTTTCATTAGATTTGCTTAAATATTTTGTTTGGATACTTATCAGATGCGATGACAATATTATGTTTTCATGGCGTGAACCAGATAAAATATAGACTTATACAACTGGTTTTGTTGTTTATTGTGCATTTTGTTTTAATATGTATAGATTTTATTTGTGTATTAATTAAATTCAGTCAATATATTTGGCTTGATATGTATAAAATATAATCATTATTGTAATAGATGGGCGCTACTGGTGGATCTGATGACTCAGATGAAGCAGAAGGATGGCAGCCTACATTTGTGGCTATCACTGATCGTGAACTGAGGCTGTACGAGGCGGCGCCGTGGTCGGCGGAGGCGTGGTGCGCGCCCTCGGAGAGCTTCAGCCTGGCGGCCACGCGCCTCGCGTGGTGGCGGAGAGCGCGCGCAGCGGCGCTGGGCGTGCGCGCGGGCACTCCGGCTGGCTTGCGAGTGCGCGCGCTGCGGGCC
>HE671741.1:0-18806 GCA_000313835.2 Heliconius melpomene melpomene
ACCTATCGCATTTTGCAAGGTATTGAAAAATTTAATTTCACCTTATTAGAATTTGATAGCGTAAATGATACAATAGTCATTTAAATTTTATAAAATAATCGTCACCATAAGCGTGAATTATTGGTTCCAATATATTATATAGTGATAGAGATGTCTATGGGCTGTGCCAGTCAAATACAAGGGTCGAGAGGCGAGCGTCATGTGGAACAGCCTCCCGAGGGCTCTCTAAGCACTCTACATTCAAGCCGTGTCAATGTCAACGATGCACCCTAAACCAAACTATTACATGCCATTTTACGATGACTAGCCGCGTCCAATGCAGCCATTGTCTTGTCTCTTAGAATTTAAAAATATAAGATTTAAATGGCAAGTAGTTTTTGTTATAACTTATAATAACTCGATTGATTATAATAATATTTGAATAATATAGCGAGGCCATCGGCGTTGGGTTCTGCCACTCAACGCGCAATGCCTCCAGAATTCGGCAGAAAGTGGGGAACGGAGAGTTTTAACACTAGGTTTCCTCTGTCTACCCTGCTGCGTGCGGGGATACAGCGTGAAGCTGATTTTAACAATAATTGATACATATCAATGTTACAAGTTCCATATTGGCAGTGTCAAAAAGAGAGTGTACTTGGGGTTGTGGAGGTTTGTGGTCATCACGCCCGAAATGGGGGGGCCCCCGCAAGTATGCAAGGTACTTGATATTATATAGTTGATAGGTAATAAATTGAAGAGTTTTTTTTAATAAAAATAATTTTACATTTTTAAAATTCTCTATTTTGCTGCTTGGCAAGCAATAATTCGTATGCCAATGGAGAGTGAGAAAGGTTGGTTTGGCCATTCTCTCCGAAATTCTTTCTTTTCAGTAAAGCGTGAAACTAAAAAGAAACATTAATTTATTCATGAAGTTAAAGTAGTTAAATGCGGTACGGATTTGGATTTCGGTCCAGCAAAGTTAATTATTCTAAGTGCTGTGTGGAACCAGTCAAATATGTCTAAACTTAGCTGAAACTAGGCTTTGACTGGTGGTAGACAGCATTCGTTTTCAATTGATCGCCGCTTTGTCCTCACGCTCTGCCGGTTCATTTTAAACCGATAAATTTGCCCTACGTCGACCACTACCATTAAATGATTACCGTGGACTAGAACAGCCGTTCTATATATAATCGTGAGAAAGTGTAAATATTAATTTTCACGTCACTATAAAATAGTATAGAATTGTTTTCTGTTAGGTTAAAAATAGCTATCACTTTTCTAATTTGCTCTTAGCTTCACACTAGGTATATCCCGCACATAACAATGTGGGCAGAGGGTACCTAGGAACCTAGTGTTAAGACTTCATAACTTTAATATAAACATTTATTTTTTAAAAAAATAAGGTAAATATATGTATAGAGTAAATATATAATGTATGTATAGAGTATGTACATATGTATGTATGTACCTATGCTATACCTATAATAAATAACAAAATTATATTTATGCAATGAATGCTTTTACTACTAGTTTTTATGAAAAAAATGTTGCCTATATATAGTAGCGTTATGTATACATTTAGTCTATACAACTCCATATAGAATCAAACAAACATACTTATACACTGATAACAACACATTCATTCGAGGTAGTCTTGGGGTCCGTGACGTAGCGGATAAGCTCCAAGAGCGTCGCCTGAGATGGTTTGGCCTAAGAACTATGTCGGATGCAAGTGCCTTGATATGTCAGTTCCTGGAGTGAGACCTTCCGGACGCCCAAGGAAGCGCTGGTTGGATGTCGTGATGCAGGACATGAGAGCCAATGGTCTAACCACCGAGGACGCAAAAGACCGTGCAAAGTGGAGTAGGTTGAGTAGGAGGGCAGACCCTGGCAATAGCCGGGATTAATGCCAGGAGGAAGAAGAAGAAACATATTACCCTCCTTTGCGTGGCGCAATCGGGTAAAAACAGCGACATAATTAAATGATACTGTTAATTGTTGTACTAAGCACTAGTACTTAATATTTAAGCGCTAAAACACAGTCTGTATTAACTCAATATACTCGTATGTTTGTGTCGTAAACTTAATATATTGGTCAATAACTCTACTGACGTTTAAGAAGGGTAATAATTTTCTTACCACGTTACAATTTTTGTAATATTTTCTCAGTTTATTTTTTAACATATTTGTTTTAACTTCCGCTATATTCATATATCAGCGTCCAATAAATTTCTAGGTTCCCTCTGCCTACCCTACCCTGCTTGCTATGTGTGAGATAAAGCGTGAAGATAAAAAAACCTATAAATTTAAATTCATACGGACAGAATAGTGGAAAATTGATATAAGTATATTATAAAAAAATATATACTTATTGACAATATAAGTGACCTTTGGTGGGCAACCTTTAATTCAATTAAACATAAAATATTTATTTTATTATAGAACACAAAAGAAAATGTATTTATTGCAACGTTTTCACCGTCGCCGTCGACGTTGCAAGGAGAGGAAAGGTGATTTACAAAATTGATCACTCAATTAAAGTTACAATCTGTATAGATTGCTGATTTTCCCATTTAATGATATTGAAATTCATTCGAAGATGGCGGAAATTTTGAATTAGATTTATTGATAAAACTTATTTGGATTTCCAATTGATTCTATTAAGAAAATGATTACTAACTTTGCTAGCGACCCGTTCGCGGCTTCGCCCGGTTGATAATTATTAATTTACTAATAAGCCAGGTCAGTCTACCGTCTCTTAGAAGGCCTATCTTATGTGGAAATACATAATAATTGAAATTATATTCAATTTTCTCAATTTTCAACTACAATAAAACAGGTTAAGTGCGAGTCGGAAATTTCCATACTAATTTCCGGATTACTTATAAAAAATTGCCACTTTTGGGTCTTTTCCTTTATTTGTATTGTAAGTTCTTATTTCGTGCTTTGCAAGTAGTCCCACAGGAAGAATATACCCTACAGGTTTTGCAAAATTGATGAATAACTGGTCGTATCTTTTGATTGGTGAAACCTTAGACTTAAATATATGATATTCATTTCAGCTTGACGCGATCTCGAGATAAATGGTCTTGACAGGCAGAAAACAAAGTGACTCTATAAGGCTTCCATTTTTACCTTTTTAAATACGGAACCTTAAGAAGTAATGTAAACATTTTGAGAATACAAAAAAATTCCAAGTTTTAAAAAACAGTAGGAATGATTGAAGTGCTGAAATAGAAAGAATTTTTTCCCACTAATTAAGTCACGAGCGTCACACAGCACTTTCCCGCTCGTTTCGTTCACAGGTAATCACGATTGGACGACATTAATTCAAAACTCGTGCCTCTCCGAGATTGCTGACGACCTCACTTGAGCACGTAGGATCAACAACGAGTCTTAATATATATAAAATGATCCATTAAAATATTAGAAACTGGGAAATGAGAGTGCTTCACGTTGTCTTTGAATTTTAGAAAGATGATGAAGAAGAGAGAGAGAGAGAGAGAGATGAAGAAGATTTTGAAAGAATTAGCGGTGATATTATAGAATTATACGAGTATATAGAGGCCAGTCGTCGCGCTGGCGTGTGTTATGTTGAAAATTCATAATTTGTATTAGTATTATTAGTAATATCTATTATATATTCATTTTCAATTAGGAATATTGCTAACCTTAATAATAGTTTGGTAAGTCTTTGTTATTACCGTTCTAGTTTGCTCGTAACGTCCCTCTAATCTTGCTTTGTATCTCAGATATATATATTACTGTACATAGTAATGGATCGTAATGAAATAAGAGCTCATCGTAGCGTAGGGAGGCAGTAGGTAGGTCTTTGTATGTGACGGTTGTGAGTTCGGTCCTGACTAGGACATGGATCAAAATCATTTAATATAGACATAATCCAAATTGGTCAGCGAGGAGGCCAGCCTGGCGAAGGGGCGCAAGCGTGTAACGTGACAGGGTGACAGGTGTGAGTTCTATTCTCACTCAAGGAAATATTTTTTTAAGATTTTAATTTATGATAACGAGACAAAGCGCGACGTTGAATTTCGTCACTCAACATGCCTACAGAATTCAGTGGCAAATGGGGAACGGAAGTGTCTTCTCGGATATATTTATTTATTGATCGATGAATTACTTATAGGTCCCATCTGTTAATCCTAATACTCCTAATACACTAGGTTTCTAGGTTACTTTCACGGATTGCAGCTATAAAAAGCAGGTGGGGCTGCATGGGGCCCGCTACTGCTTATTTATAAAGTTATTTAAGTTTTCATTTTCCTCAACCTTGGGAATGCCATATTCAAAGAACAGAACAGACAGGGTTCCATTATCTTCTGAGGTACGGAACCTTAAAAATTAATTCACCAAAATCAATATGATTTAAAAAATATATTCAATTAAAAAAAAAATAGAAACTAAGTCGAACTGTGTTTGTATTCGAGCACAAATATTCTACGCCCAGAAATTGTGTACAATGGTAGAAGCAACTGCGTCGTATTTAAATTGGTAGCTTCTATTTGAGTTGGGGCACCTCGCACCTGGGCGCGGGGCTTAAGGAAAGGATGCTAAATAAATATTTTCCAAATGGAAAGGATAAAGGGCACGCCTCAACG
Source organism: Heliconius melpomene melpomene (assembly GCA_000313835.2). Classification (NCBI taxonomy): domain Eukaryota; kingdom Metazoa; phylum Arthropoda; class Insecta; order Lepidoptera; family Nymphalidae; genus Heliconius; species Heliconius melpomene. The sequence continues at coordinate 4,596 of HE671741.1, forward strand.
ATAAGTTTCTCGCAACGTGAGCAAGCAATACGGTTTGCGTAGGTGCAGACATTTTTAATTAAGCAATTTATTCTCATACGTTACGCGGTATTGACATAACTTGTTGTGTTAATTACTTTTCCATACTTTATTAAGGAACATTTTTGAATTTTATCATTTATTATTATAATGTCGTGATGACTAATGATTATTTTCGAATTGTTTTTTACATATAATATAATAATCATAATCAATAATCAGGTTAAAGCTGCACCCCGTAAACAGCAGGGTAGGGAGAACGTAATGATAAGACACTTTGGTCCCCACTTTCGAATTTTCGAGGCATTGCGTGTTGAGAGGCGGTACTCAACGCCGGGTTTTGCCGTGATGCCAGAAATGAAAATATTAAGAAATAATAATTAATTACCTCGAATAAATCGAATACACAACCGTAGCGTTTACTGTCATCCTTTGTACCAATATAATATATATTGTTTTGTTACTTAATATAGTGAGAGTGGTCATAAAAAAAGTCAACAAAAATAAATTTAAAAAATATTTTAAACAATAATAAAATAGATATTTTAATTTCGCCTTTTAGTTACAAACTTTAAGCTACAATAGAGAGAATGGTCACATTCGACTCTTACTGACATTAAATGCATTCTAGAACGCTTGTTAAACGTAAAATTGCTTGTACAACAATATTCTTTACTTTGCGTTTTAAATTTTTGCCGCAATTGTGAAAAATAGAAGAAAGTCTTTTAGCTCTAATTAGCTTTTAGATTTCGCGGAGATCTGCTCTCGAATGCCCAGAGTTCCGCATAAATAGGACAAAGAACTGAGTCCTTCGGCCATTATATTAAAATGGAATTACTTATTTTTATGAATAAAAAAAATAAAGATTGATTATCATTTTAATATTATTTTCATTTCTAATACCTAGAAGACAGAGTGCGGCGTTGTGTTCTGTAAGTCAATGCAGTGATTCGAATTCGTAATTGGCGGAATGCAAATATGTCAACATTAGTAACTATGATTAATTATTAATTTTGCAGCAAATCAATTAATAAATATATATTTTTTTAGCGCCACGCGGTATCCCGCCTAGGATGGTACCTGTTACCTGGGAACCCAGTTCCCAGTTCAGTTAAGATGTTCCTCGAGTTCCTCCTCGAGTGGGAATCGAACCCACATCTGTGGCGTTTAGAGTTACATTTAAATTAACCTTTTGCATTCCGTTTTTTAAGTTTCAATATAAAATTTATTAATATGTAAGTTGGTAAGGCATATTAAATAGTAAGTAGAATTGTACTCAGCAAATTTTAGTAAGCTCGAGCGTCTGTTTAAGTTTTAAATCTTCAAGTTATTAGCCAAGTTTACCGCATTCATTATTATTAATATATAATGTTCGCAGCCGGTTTCTGTTATAATATTTTTATATATTCATCAGGGACTATATCTGTTTTATAGTACTTAGGTACCTACTATGAAGCTCTGAGATATTATTGTAAAGGATAAAGTTGTTCTTGAAATACAAATTATTTTTTAAAATTCCTTTGCTTCTCATATTACTTTAAAATTATGTAATAACGAAAATGTGAATAAAAGTATATAAACTATATACTTTTATTAAAATAAATTAAAAAATAGCTAATTAAATTTAATTATACATTTGAATTACGTATTTTGTATTATATTATTAAATAAAATAATTAATAAAGAAATGGGAAAAGTAAGATATTAATAGCTTGGCAAAGGAAATCTGTTTCCCCCGAATTCTCGAGACGGAACTCTTGAGAGTTATTAAAAATTATTTACTTATGTTATTGTTAATTAAATTTAATGGTTCTTTTTATTCACGGCCATCTAAATAATTTTGACATAATATTGCGATATACAACTCCTAATGTCACTTCCGTGGATTTTATTTATGACTGTAAAACCTAAAAACTCCCGTTACCGTTGGAGAGCAACCAAAAAAGCAAATTTTCTGTTTCGGATTACTCATACACTCACATTCTTCGGGGGGTTCAATAGATTCGGCTGCGCTTTGACTGTCTGGTCATTCACTCAGTAACGTAAGGCTTATCCATACCTATATTATAAATTCGAAAGTAACTCTGTCTGTCTGTCTGTCTGTCTGTCTGTCTGTCTTTTACGCAATCAGGGCCAAACCGCTAATTTAATTGTGATAAAATACTCATATAGAGATACATGAAGGTCTCGGGATGAACATAGGATATTTTTTTTTCTCATATTTGTAATATTTTCGATATATACCAATATATTAAAATACTTATTAATTTGACATGCAATTTATTCCGCCATGTTAATAACAACGGACCGTTGCTAAGCAACGATTTGCAAAGTTTGTTGTTAGAAAACGTCACCCAAAATGAGCTTGCTTAACGCATCTCTCTATTGAAAACTGAAAAAAAAACCATAAATATATTTAATAAATATTTGTATAGTTCAAGAGGGCGTAGCCGCGTTCGGGTCCACTAGTATAATAATAAATTGTACCTATTACCTATAACGAAAAATAAACAAAATAAAACAATCAACGTAGGTCTCATCTCCTTCAATTACATAAACTGTCATCTATCACCGAAGAACTGGTGCCATCAAGAAACAGAGGAATACACAAATATAACTACTTGCCAGTACCTAAGCGAGTAAATTCATGCAAATCGTTTTTACGAAGCAAAGCTTAGCCGTTAAAAAAAAGCTTCGAAATAATAAGAAAAGAAATCGCGCCCGGCCGATTGTGTTTTCCTCTTAATTTAATCAAATCATGGACTCCGGTGTATTTTTCTGACTCATTTATTTTTAATTTCGAAACTGAGTTTTGGAGGCGGTGCGCGGTGAGGCAAAGTTATTGTGTATTTTGGCATTATTTTTTAAATTAATAAACGTGATGATTCCGATTTTTGTGATTTCTTTTTAATTTTGATGTGGAAACAGCGAGTGATATTTATTTAATTTGTATATTATAATTTTGGATTTTTTAATTTTGTTAGCTTAATGTATCTCCCCTGGGTAGATCTTGGTAGGTATATTTTTTTTCCCAGTTTCGAGACATTGGTGTTACATTGCAAAATTAAGCTCCGAGCGTTCTCTTACTAGATTCTCAAATGGAAAATAATAAAATACAAAAACTACCGAGATTGGACGATGAATTACAAATCAAACCAACACATGTACGCTGGTACAATTTTAAATGAAATACCCACTACAGAAAGTAACTTCGAATACAAGTATTCCTATATTTATTGGTTCTTATAACTATAAAAGTAAAATAACAGAGAATTTACATTTAAAAAATAAAGGATATTTTCTTTCCAAAGAATCAACAAATACGATAATTTAATAACTCCACACTATAGCAGTTAATGTTTCAATACGCAAACTCTTACATCTAATCTAGTGTCCCCCGAGTAATATCACGGAGGACCCCATAAAGCCCCATTAGTCCCACCTTGCCCCATACTTGTTAATTGTTCTTAACGACTTGTGATATTGATTATATGGAGTGGCAAGTTGGCCGAGTCGGTCTTATCTTATAACTGCGCTTAATGCATGTTGGGTAAATATTTACATGTTTTAGATGAAATTTAAAATTCTGTTGTTACTTAATGGCATTTTCTATAAAAAAAAACAAGTTGTAAATGTGTGACTCTTCAAAATCCTTCTTCTGGAATCTGAAAAAAAAATTCCAGCTTCATGCTGCTGCATATAGCAGGGTAGACAGAGGGAGCTTAATGATAAGGCACTCCGCTTCCCACTTTCCGCCGAATTCTGGAGGCATTGCGAATTGAGCAAATCAAAACAGATCACAACTGGGCGAAATTAAAATATTATATAGATTTGATTGATTTGATTTCCTCGATTTTAAATCGAACCTGAAACGTTTACAGTCACACGCTTGGTCTTTAGTAGCATCAATAAAATACTTAATTTAATTAATATTTATTTATAATACACACGTTATTGTCTAGAGACTATAGATCGCTACGCTTTTTAATGAATTCTTGTTCATATGAAGCAAAAATGAAAATTTTGGTGACAATTTGTAAAAGTCTGCCGAAAGACAATGCAAAAGAAAATTCCAAATAAAGGAACCTCCTACTTCACTGTCGGTAAACAATGTAAGGAGCTGTTATATCTCAAAACCAATATATCAGTTTGATTAATAGGTGGAAACTATTGCAGTAAACAGGCCGAGGGCATTTCTCACTAACTTATTATAATCAACGTGGACCCATTTCAGGTGGAGTAGAAACAAAGTAATATATCAAAGTTTGCAACTTAACCGAGTGCGAGGTGTGAGGGTATGAGTTATGCTAACCGCATACCCGTTCGTGGGCTGGTGCAAGTTATAGGTGGTAAAGGAAGTAAATTATACTTAATCGTAGTATTTAAAATTTAAGGTTACTTTTTTATTCAATGGATGGCGAAAGAAAAACTGTGAAATAACTATATTTTTTATTTAAGTCACTTTTAATTTATCCAGGCACTGCTCTGAGCTCCTCAATTTGCCACTAACATTCCAAGCAGGTAGTTTCATAGCCGTCTTTACTGCTCAAAACTAATGGAGAATTTTATCTTTCGGTAGCCACTATAACTATGTTACTCTTGCCTATTTTTATATCGTATCGTGAAGTAGCGGCACAGTGTCTCGATGTTATATAAAGGTTTTAGGTTCGATTTCCACTCGGGGATATTTTTTTATATTTTGTCAATCTGCTGGTAATAGCACCCGTTTAGCGAAACGTAGGTGGGTAGCGACCCAGCATACAATGTCTCGAAAATGAGACGGTGCTTGAGAAACAGAGTGTATTAACAGCAATTTTTTGACTATCCTTTACCGTAAAATCAATTTTTATAACCATAAAAAAATATTTTTAAATACAAAATCGCTACCGCTCATAACTCAGACGCGAGCATCACCAAAACGCATTTATCGCGGCTCCGCCCGTCGCGCGTAATTGAGTTAACGTAAGAAACGTAACGGCTCGCGCGAGACACAAGTTTTGTTACCGCTAACATTATTTATACTTGCCACCTTGCATTTAAATTAGTTGTTACTGAAAACTGTAAATATATGGGCATATGGTATTGAAATTGCGTCATGATGAGTTATTATGAGAAATATACTGGTAAGATATTATATTTTTTTAGCTTTACGAGGCCTTAACTTCTCTGGGATGATCAAATGTTTCCCATTTACCGGCGAATATTCGAGTTTAAGTGGACATTGGAACTGAACGACTCGCTTTAGAGACAGATAAGATATATTAAATTCAAAATATTTTTTGTTCAAATAGACTTTTACAATCACTTTTAAATTGTTGAATGAACATGTGGTTACGACTGTTAAGAAGAGTCGATAAGAGACTCAAAAGTTGCTTCTTTTAATACCAACGTTACATTTTAATTATTACATATACTGCCAGCTATCCTACTAAACTATTTACAATATACATATAAAATCAAATAAAATTTACCATTTAGAGAGAATGCTTCAATGCTTTGCCCCTCGACGACTTACTATGGGTGACTAAGCAAAAAACATAAAAAATCCAAGTAAATATAAACAAATAGCTACATAGGTGTTCCAGGGACCCCCCCGTGTCGCGGAAGCTGACGGACAGACGATGTTATCAATACGGCTTATCCCAGATTATATGTACGGATAAAAAATGTCGAACGTGATTCAGCATACTGATACTATTTTTTTGTTTACTTGCGTCTGCTAAGTGTCGTCTGGGTATAAATTTATTATAACATATTATTCGGACATCTTTAATGTGTCCAGGGGGGCCAGTCGTGGTGGAGGGGCAGAAGTGTGTGACTGTAAACGCTACAGGTTGGAGGTTTGATTCCCATTAAATTTTCCAGGTTTCCTCTTCCCACTCTGCCATGTGGAGAAAACAGCATGGATGTAAAATTTCTATTGTATTATTTTGTATTATGCTTCCTTATTTTATATATTAGGTATGAAGATCAGTAACTTTGAATAAAGATCAAAAAATTGCAAACTACTAAGTATATAACAACATCTTAGAAAATCACAGAACTTAGCTCTCGACAAACACCTTAACACAGGAAGTACTAACACGCTTTACGAGGCGATATCATCGCGCGTATTAAACGATTCTTTTACGACTGTCTCGGAACATAGCTTGGATCAGCTCTGTCATGGGGATAAATTGAAATGTCAGCTTCATACTGTATCCCACATGTAGCAGGATAGACAGAGGGAGCCTAGTTCCCCACTTCCCGAATTCTGGAGGCATTGCGTGTTGAGTGGCTGAAGTCAATACCCCAAAATTGCCAAGACTAGTCACAGGTCATAAAAATGCACTTTATACACTTTATACAACTTATCCATTTAGAACTATAATACTTTTTTACAGCAGGATCGTAACACAAAGACGGTGCCAGAAGATTTTTTTGGCCTATTATCTAATTGGTTTAGTCATTATTTAAATGTATGTTTTACAATATTATTATTTAATTTTTATTATCATAATTGTTAAGTTCACAAGTTTTTATAAATGAGTCTAAAACCTATAACTCCTCACTCCTCTACTGAGCCCAATATCACTAAAATGAGTCTAAAGTAAGGAAAACAGTTACATATTAGGTTCTCACTATTAACCCAAATATTGTTGAAAATGGATAAATATATGTTATTATTAATATTTAGAAATAATATAGCTGAATTTCGCTAGGCTGTGTCATAAGTGTTACCGGTGCTATAGATTGATAAGAACGTATGGCCAATCACCTATATGTGGAGAGAATGTAGGTAAATATTGATATGTCCAACTAAAGTAGTAAAGGAATTCTATGGTGAGTTAATCGCAGCTATGGGAACCTTTGAAACAAGAGAATTGTTTATTTAATATGGTATTTTATTTATTTTTTAGTACACAGCTACATTTGTCAATGTTGGTTAAAATGATTTTTAACTAGCATTTCGAACCTAGTAGTAACTGTAGGCTCCCTCACACAGCTAAACTAAAATTCTTTTTCTAGCAAAGTTGAATACGATGTTCAATTTGATTCTTAATAGGTAATGTCTCAACTTGCTATAAAGTCACTGACAGCCTAAAGAGAGCATAATGTCAATACACTATATTCTCTATATAGTGTCTTGCCACTTGGCTCTCTTTCCTGATTTACTCGTATGCGAGATAAAGAGAGAAACACTAATAAGTGTATAATATAATTTTTATCATTCATAATTCAGCCTAAAAGCCGATCGATCATAAATAAGCCCATCGAGTAATTAACGATCGACTCTTATGTCTTAACTTCTTTTACGTCTCTATAACAGATATCTCGTTAATACTGATAATGTAGTTTATTTGAGTGTTTTCGCAACAGAACAGAACTGGTCGTATGGGATTTATAGATTAGTGATAGCTGGCGAATTGTTTACATATGGTCTATCTAGAGGATTATTGCCGACATGATTTAACGAAAATGGTTGTCTTTTTAATAATATTATTTCAGTTTTTGAAATTAGAAATTCAATCAAAATTGAACTATTCAATTAGGCTATTACAAGAACTTGAATCGTCAGGTTAGAGAATAGAAAATATGTTAGTAGCTACAGTATCTGACCACTGGCTTAGGAGGTTAAAAATAATATTTTCGTTCAGCTACCACCCAAAGAACTGAATTATTTCCAGTCTCTCGCTCTGGAAATATGAAAAAGTGTGGCCTTGAGTATCACCACTTAATGTCTAGAAAAAGGGGTTAAATGCAGGGAACGCACATCGCAGGTTTCCCTATCCCGCTCCGTGAGGGACGAACGGGAAAAGTGTACAGTAAATCACATCTATGGGCACTAACAGCTTCAACGTAAACGTATTAGCTGTGTGACTATAATGACTGAAATTACGAATATTACCTTAACTTATCGAACATTAACTAACTAACCAATCAGGTCGAAGCTCACGTCCTATCAATCGCCTCTTCCTGCCCACTATTCTGTCGCTAATGACTAATTACGTTTGTGAAATCCTTTTACATCAACCTTCTATTATGTTCATCAAAGAAATATGAGTGCAAGCCAAATCAAACCTTAAAGTTATCATGCCCGTAAGTAACTGGAGAGAGAGTAATTAGGGCGTTTTGTAGTTGAGAAAACTGGAGAACCCTCATTAAGTGTTTAGCGTGACTCTTGTGGGTGACAATTTAAATTGAACTTTAATATGTGGAGAAACAATTCAAAATTGTATAAATTTTTTTGGTAACTTACGAAGACTGGTTCCAAGGAGATGCAGTCCGAGAAGGTTTCCCGAGCAAAGATATCGGTACGTAATGAGTTGAGTGCCATTCAAAACATCATTATCTTTGTTGAGATCGCTTCGGCTTTGCATCCTCAAATCTGTACATACTGTTTGTTTGGTACAGTCTTTGATTTTTATGTTTATTTCATTATTTTTCATTGCATTTTTAGTGCAGTCTGTTTTATTTAAGCTTGTTTGTTATTATTGTTTCAATTTACTATAAAAATGGGGTTTTGACATTTATTTTGGTGAGAAATTTTTATGATATATTTGGCTTATGTCAAAAAGCGCTGGGTTACCTCTGGCTGAACCATTAAATTTGTTATAGGTAGAATGCAGCGCTGTTTTATGTTCCTAGCAAGCACTAATAGTTCCAAATTTTATTTGATTAAAATATCTTATTTTTTATTAGAAATCTCTTTCAAATAAATGACACAGTTTTAATTTAGTTATTAATAAGTGAGATAAAGATATGAAATTAGAAAAGATTTTAAATTATTATTATTTCTTATATTAATGTTTACAAGATATATTAATATAAACGTAAACCAACGAAATTCAAGTATCATATTGACTGTATCATAAGTTAGCAGTAGTATTCATTATGAGTTTATAGTAAAAGAAATGTTTTAATAAGTTGTGTTAAATAAAGAGAAGTTGTTATGATATTGGTATGAGTGAAGATAAAAAATATAAATGGAATACTTTTTTAATTTTTATATATTATAATTTTAAAATAAATATTGTTAATAACATTAATTTAGGGGCAATTAAATATTTTAAAAGTGAAATATGTTATAAGTGATGGCAGCACTGAAATTTTCTTTATGAATGTGAGTTACATCCGGTCTGCTTAGTTTTGGAGGGGTTTTGACTATGAAAACACCATGACAGTAAAATTGAGGGTAGTCTTCCTAACGTTGTACTATTGCCAGTAGGCTCTGAGCAAAAATTATTAAGTGACAGTTTAAGTGCTAAGTGTTTAAGTGTTAGTGCTAAGTAGAAAGTGTTAATAATAAAGTGATTTAAAGAGTGAACGTTTATAATAGATCTACCCAGTGAGGAGAAGTTTCTTTCTCTTCAGAAGCGCGATGCAGGACGGAGAAACGACCATTAGAGACTGAAGGTTAGTGTTATATATAGTATATTTTCTTTCCTATTGAATTTTGTTGTTCACAAGTGACTATTTTTCTTTTATTTTCTATTATTTTTATTTTTGTGGTTACTTTTATTATATAATTGTTTCTTATTAGGGTATTTGTTATATTTATATTCTCATTTGAATCACTATAATATTACATTTGTAATTACTGTAGCAGTTGATTATACTTAAAATGGGGAAATCTAAACGTAAGCGAAGTTATAGCCTACCTACAAGTTTTACATACAGTGATTATAGACGATCGGGTAGGCGTCACAAAAGAAAATTTCAGTGCTGTCATCATATAACATAATTCATATTAAAAATATTTAATTGCCCTTAAATTAATCTTATTAACAATATTTATTTTAAAATTGTATTATATTTTTTATCTTCATTCATACCAATATCATAACAAGTTCTCTTTATTTAACACAACTAATTCAAATGTACTCATATTAACATTTCTTTTACTATAAACTCGTATTGAATACTACTGCTAACAATATTAAGTCGACGCTTATCTTATTTGGCTAAGTTAGCAGGTCTCCTGACTCTAGGGAAGTTCTAGGATAATTAAAATACCTATTTAGTATTTACATAAAGTAATTATGAAAACATTTCCACGTTCTCACGAAATGAAGTACTAATTTACAGTATGAAGTTATCGTGGATCAGTGGGAGTTTTAGGGCAATGAAATATTTAAATTTTCTTCAAAGTGATGTAAATAAAATCACAAAAATACTTTTAAAAAAAGTACGAAAAACTAAATTATCGCCACTGTAAAAATTACAGGTTGTGGATTTGATTCCTACTTGATGAATATGAAATATTTCACATAACTTGCAAAGTTTCCCGAATTCGGCAAAAGTGGGAAACAGAAATGTTTTTATGGTGTCTCAACACTAGGTTCACAGATTCTCCCTCTACCCTTCTATATGCGGGATCCAACATGAAGTTAAAAAAATAAAAAATAATATTTATGTAATAAAAAATACAGTCGAATTAATAACCTCCTTTTCTTACAGAAGTCGGTTAAAAAACGACATATTTTAAATATCAGTGCAATTCTTTGTAATTCCATATCAATTTTTTTCCCATATCTATATGGATGGACCTTGCATCTAAAAGTTGAAGTTTTTCATTACAATCTATTAAAATCTAAGCCAAACCAAGCTATAATAAAAACTTACTGCAGTATAAATTACGATGAGGCTAGGTCTACTTTTAATATCAATAAAATTGCATATAACGGTACTTCCCCGCTGTCCACTCACCCCAGGGCAATTCGGACTTTTATATCAATCATTACTTTTTAATATTCAATTAGCTGTAATCCAGATGAGATGACAGATTAACATAATTCATTAAGGAAATGGCGACTCTAACTTTTTTATAAGCGTAAGGTTATTGCGGTCTCGTTGTGTATGGGTTTTTGATGTTATATGACGTTTAAGTTATAAGATAATAATTTGGCATTAAGTTTTGTAATCTCACAAATAGGGGTAGGGAAGGCAGAGAGAACTTAATGTTAAAACATTCCGCATCGTCGGCAAATTACGAGGAATTCAATGCCGTGCTTAGAGTACCAGTTTTGAGAAATGGAAATAAATTAAATGTAATCATTGAGTGTCACTTGGTTTTCTCTATTCCAGAATGTTTTTTCTCTTTTAAAAATATACACCACAGAGCTAACCACTGCACTACAAATTTTAATACATTTATTGTATTTACACAATTCTATAGAAAGGTAATAAAATAAAAAGTATGACGTCATAAACATCCTTAACTCATATTGGAGTTAACTTCACGTAATGTGTCAACGGAGTGCGGCCATACAGGAAGAAATGCAAAATGATAATTGTCGATAAAAATGCACGGAATAGCGACAGTGTTGTTGGGAACGACTTGCGAATAGGTTTGCCAAGGATTTTTGGTTTCGGAGGATGAAATTATTTTTATTCAGTCTATGTTTCAATATAAAATAACAATCTAGGGGAAAACGAATAGTTTTCACTGATTTTAATTTGAAAAGTTAAAACCCAATATGGGAAATTATAGGAAAAATAGTGAACAGAGAGTTTTAAATTGCAATTGATATGTTCACAGTTTGGTAACATACTGAGGCCGACGTGGCGCAGCAGTAGTGTAGCTTATTCGATTCCTATTAAGGAAAATTAATTATTTTCATTCCTGGTAACAAAAAATTAAACGCCGCCCGCGTTGCATTCTACCATCCTACACTCAAAAAGTAGGCTGAAAGTGAAGAACGGACGGAATATTACGATAAAAATATTTAGGTTCCCTCTGCCCACCCACGCAAGGAATAGGATAAAGCTAAAAACTACTAGGTCCTGAAAAAACGAAACACGAAACGAACATCTTTAGAAAAACTGTCTATCCTTAAATGACATGACGTATGGCGACTCTACTCGTAAATAATACGACTAGTATCTCGGTCGTTCGCCGTGTAATGTGCGCATTGCGACGCATTAAAACGCCTACTCGCTATTCATTTCGCTATTAAATATTATTCATACTCGAAATACGAATGTTTATGATACTTTTGCTACAAATTGTTCTTCGGATCCAAAATGGGTTTAAACATTTTAAGGTTTAATTTTTGATTGTAATGATCGTTTGTAGGTTGCCTGGTTGCCTTTGGAATTGGTTATGTGTGTTTTTGTATGGAATTTATCAGTATAGGTTAAAAATTCATTCATTAAATTAAATAAATAGATTTTTATGAGAATTTCAGCAGTTTTTTTCTTAGCAACTTAACGTTGTTAGCTCATAGAAGTGTTGGCAGAGGGAACCTAGTGGTAAAACTCAACTGTCCAATTTTTTTCCCGTTTTCAATAGAATCGAGCGGGGAAGTTAAATTCAGTACTTTGAGTGAGGATCGAACCTACATTCATCATGTTTACAATTACCTACACATCCACATAGTACAATAAAAGTAAACCTTCAATACATTTTCTAGCAAAGGAAATAAAACTCCCATCGCAAGGTACTTACCGATGGAACGACGCATCTAATTCTACGATCTGTATATTTATTTACTCACACGCGACAATTTACGTATAAAAATCAATTCAATTTCCAGCGCACCGCTTTCTCTGGGATTAAGGCTATAACCCTGGGGGTGGGGAGTTCTACAATAATCCTCATAAATCCTTTTTATATTCATCCACCTTGAGATTGTGAAGTAAACAGTTTATTTTTTTTAGCTTTACGTTTTATTATTCGCGGGAGAGCCCAAGAGAACGGAATCACTACGCACTACGGTCTCTGCAGACCTCTTTCTCCTGCTTCACTGTCATCAACTTCTTTATATATTTATTTCAAGGTGTAAAAATAAGAGGGTCTTTTTACCTGATCTTCCGGATCTTTTTGCCATTCATTCTCTCAAACCCAAAAACAGACTTTTCTTATTTTTTTTTCCCAACTAAACATTGTGTTTCTATATACTCCAGATAAGTTCTACTCTAATACGCAGTTTGTATTCATACGCGGCATAAACGCTGCACGATGGTCTGTCGTCTATTTATTACGAATTCCTTACCTTCCAGTTAAAATATTTAATATGCTTAAAATAATTATGTGAAGATATTTTCATATGAATAAAATGTTTTCTTATGTATATTTTATTACAATATTTTTTTACTTTTATGCTGTAAGAGGATGGGCAGAGAGATTTTAGTCTTAAAATTATTTGATCTTCAATTTCAAAAATACTAGTTTCTCTCTGCCTACCCTGCTGTGTGCGGGATACAGCGTGAAGCTGATCGATAGATCGAATAAATTGTTGTTATATTTGCTTTGACAATGTTAGAAACATTTTGCCTCATCAGACAGTGGAATTGGAAAGAAATAATGATTTATCATTATACAAATGATGAGAATAATATAGAAAAATCATTATCATTAGATCCTAAATTATATAATCTAGAAAAACGTAAGAAATCTAATAAAATCGTATAAACATTTCAACCTATCCACTCCACTCCGGGCATGTTGTCATAATTTGCAGTTTGTATTCATGCGCGGCCGTAGTCTCTATTATATTTATTACGTTCCCACTTAAAAGGTATAGGTCTTAGTTCTTAATGTGGCCGAAGCTTAGTACTTTCTTGAAATATGTAGGTTATAATAATAGGAGGTGGTCGTGAGTTCGACTCCTCGGGGGAATGAATAATTAATAATGTATCCAGTTTTAAATAGCTAACTCCTTATATCTTTTGATGACACTCGATTTAAATATAGCTTTAAGTATGTTTTTATGTGAAACGAAATAAACTATTTATTGTTCTTTAGTTAAAAATCTTAAATTACTGAAAATTATTTAATACATTAATAATTTATATTAATAAATTTTCAAAAAATACACAAAGAAAAATTCAGTAAATGACATTGTCAATTTCAAATGAAACTGACTACTTAAGGGGACGATGGCGTACATCTTAGCAATGGCAATCAGGTTGGGAGCTATATATTTACATAAATAATAAAAACCCGTATCTGTCCGAGGGGGTCCGCTGTTATCGTTGTACGACTATTAACTTATGAAAATAAGCAACAATAACACATTGTTTATTTTGCGTTATTCTTTGCCAGTGAAATTTGCGATGGACAAGGATTTGGCTGCGGTTCTCAAAGTATTATTATTTTTTGTGTATTTTTTTTTGTATATAAAAGGGTAAGCAGAGGGAACCTAATGTTAAATCTTACGTTGGTAAAATAGAAACCAGCGTGGTGAGCGGCTGAACTCTTGTTACCAG
>HE671741.1:19866-43573 GCA_000313835.2 Heliconius melpomene melpomene
AATAAGGGTCGATGGGTATTTTTGGATAGGTGGTTCAGATTCGGGGACTCCAATCACATCAATAAGATAGAAAATATGAAATAATGCTTTTTACAATTTTATAATAATTTCGTCGAGTAATGAGATGGTCGTGGATTCCATTTCCAATTTGGGGGAAGGAAATATTTTTTTGGCAACAAGATAAACCGAGGCATTGAATTCCACTGGACTGTGGAAAACGGAGTGATCTAAAACTCGCCTTCCTCCACATACCCTTGGTACAGCGTGAAGTTGTATGTAATTGCTTATAATAAACACTTTACTTGTATTGCACTTGAAACATGATGATCAATATTTTTCTTATGATGACTCAATGAATTTGTCGATGTATTAGAATAACTAATTTAAATTATAATGTTTAATCTTTAATCATAGTTACATTTTTATTATTTCATATTTCTTATTCACATTCTATTATAACTGACAATTTGTATGTCCATCACAAAACGAATAACCTGATTTCACCCTTGAGTACAAGCACTAATATATGAATATATTATATGAAAATATATTTATTAAATTAAATTTACATATCATACGTAGTTTATTTACGCAAATCACAATATCTTTGTAAGCCACTCAACCGACTAACAAGTACATTTGGATGCAGGAGCTAGCTCTAACGATTTAGCATAAGTGTTATAGTGAGATATCTTAATCAGCCCTCTTGTCTTTATTTACAACAATCCTAAGTAATATGAAGTAAAGAGGGGAAAAAAACTATTGTATCGCGAGGTTTCGAAGATATTCATTAGAGTTTATCCGTCGGAATGAATGGAATGAAACGAAAGGAGGTGCAGATTACAGGGACGGATTTGGTTGCTCCAATGTTTTTTTTAATTTATAGTAAAACTATTCAGTTACTTGTTAACCGACAACACACAGATGAAGCTACGAGTACATGACGTATAATGTTGAAATGATAAGTTCGTTTATTGCAGGGTATAGTCGAGTATCATCCTAGGATGATTTTTCGAAGTTCCTACGGGATGAAACTGTTTTTTTAACGGTATGTCCACGTAAACTTAGTTTGTGGCCGACGACTAGTTTATACAAATCACCAAATGCTTATTTGAACACATTTATTTTGTAGTGTAGTATCGACTACAGTAATCAATTTTCTATTCAAAATTATTTAATTCATAATATAATCTTTATATGGGCTTATTATATATTAAACACATTATCCCACTACAGTATACTATGGCAAGTAGGAAATCAGAAAATAGGCGTATTACTGACGTTTTAGTATATAATTTTCAATTTTCTTAATTTAGATCTCCAAAGAGTGACTTTCGAATATGTTCATTCTCACTAATACAAATAATGTTAAAAAAAAATGTATATATCTAAAACATCATTCAGAATCTATATGTTTATACAATACAATCCGTCTCTGTTCAACAAAAGTCCTTGATTCCACTAAAAAGGGTAGCTGTACGCGACGCACGTCCCGCCTTAGAGCTACGCCGGCGTAGCGGGCCCAAAAAATTATATAAATAGGTGATAAATGTATAGTGCCCTAAATATTACTCTTAAGCCAAATGGTCATGTCTAATCAAATTTTTTTACCAACGAACGCAAATCAAGCTTATAGTGTACTTCTAGTGAAATAGGGCTCCCATGACCAAGTGATGGCGAGTAGACGCCAACAGCTATAAGGGAGATATACTGTTACTAGGTACTTTGTATATTATTAAACATTAATTTTGTTAAAATATTAAATTGTATGTTTTTTTTATTTTGGCTCTTTTTTCTCTTTTTTCTTAGGTCTTTTTTCTTTAATATTTTTAAGCTATGTTTAAACTTGAAAAATAGCGTTTAAAAATGTTGTTTTAGTTAAATTAATATGGTTGCAGATAAACAAAAAAAATAATATCTACTGTAAAAAACTGGCGACAGCAACATGAGAGGTATACGAAACAAAGACACAGAAAAAAGTAAATAAATAATTTATGGGTCTTTGAAAACGTCTCTTTAATAGATGTCCGCAAATATTGCCACTGCAGATTTCTAAAATATTTGGATGATCTTCTTCCTCATGGCATTAATCCCGGCTATTGCCAGGGTCTGCCCTCCTACTCAACCTACTACACTTTGCACGGTCTTTTGCATCCTCGGTGGTTAGACCATTGGCTCTCATGTCCTGCATCACGACATCCAGCCAGCGCTTCCTTGGGCGTTCAGGAGGTCTCACTCCAGGAACTGATATAGCAAGGCACTTGCATCCGACATAGTTCTTAGGCCGGCGCGTAACATAAGATAGCTTGTAATGTACCTATCATGTATTGAGCAATAAAATTGTAACTTCAATATTGATAAGAGCAACTGTTGAGTTTCTTGCCGGCTCTTGTCAGCAGAACTGCCTGCCGAGCAGGTCCGCCGAGGTGGTTATGTTTTCTTTCGTCAATACAAAAGTGCTTGTAAAAGTCTATTTGAATAAAGAATATTGAATAAATTAATTTAAAATAAAGAATAGGTATTGAATAAAATAATTTGTAGACTAAATATTTTTTGTAAGGTAAATCGGGGCCTATTTTTCAATCAATTAGCTCCGAGGAGTCCTAATAAATTTACGGGTACCTATTACAAGGATTCCGCATTTAGCATTTTGTTGTAGCATTAGCTTGACACTGACTTCAAAATTATAAAATCCTTGTATAATTATTTTTCACTTTTTAATTCGTTGTTAGAAGTCGGTTTTTCTTTTGGTTAAAAATTAATTTATTATTTCTTTACTTGGGCAATAAGATAACGCGCGGCGTTGTGTTCCGCCTTCCCACATCACGTAATCTCCCGAAAATTAGCCGATATTACGGAGTGTTTTAACACAAGTTTCCCTCTTGCTACTTTACTATATGTGAGATACAGCGTGACGCTATAAAAATATATTTCATATACCTAATCCTTCATGATTTATTTATTTAAATACTTTGATAGCACAAGTGTCTTTTTATTTGCGTATTATATATAATGTAAAGATTTATTAAAATTCAGAAAGTCACTTATATTTTTAGCTACATACAATATTTTCGAATGAGCGTGTGTGAGAGTGGGTAAGAATGTAAAAAATCTATTAGGTTCGGCCCACTTCAGAAAAACTTAACTTCACGCTGAGAGAAAGGAGCGCCAAACGCTACGGTCTCTACATACCTCTTTCGCCTCGTCCACTGTCATCAACCTCTTCATACGTGCCCTTCGGGGGGGTCCTCATGCTTTTTAGTATCTTTGAT
The DNA here is from genome assembly GCA_000313835.2 of Heliconius melpomene melpomene. Lineage (NCBI taxonomy): Eukaryota > Metazoa > Arthropoda > Insecta > Lepidoptera > Nymphalidae > Heliconius > Heliconius melpomene. Next base: position 23,139 of record HE671741.1, read on the forward strand.
ATTGTATTTTCGACCAGCAGGCCAACCGAGGTCTCGACCTACCTCTCTCACCGCTCACTTTTACATCATAAATCTTTGTTGCCATTCTTTCATCACTCATTCGTTCGATGTGCCCAAATCAGCTGATTCTTCATTCTCCCCGTGACATGCTCGCTAGTACCTGCCATTCTGTGTATCTCTAGATTGACGATTCGATCAGCTAAGCTGACTTCGCATATCCTACGAAGAGATCGCATCTCCACGGCATTAATCTTTCTTTCATTCTTCTTCTGTAATACTTACGTATTGCTGCCGTATAACAACGTCGGTACCAACACGGCCAAACGCGCAGCTGTGCTGACTATCATATGGCTGTCAGAGTTTTACATATTTAATTTACTTGGTAGGAAATTATTAAGTTTAGTCAAACCATAAGTGGAAATTGTACACAACAGGGTAGGTAGCGGAGAGACGCAGGACAAAGGCAGAGTAAGACACTCCGCTCCTCACTTTCCGCCGAATTTTTTAGGCTTTGCATGTTGAGTGACGGAACTCAACGCCGCGTTTTGCCCCGACACCAGAGCGAAGAAATGGAAATATAAATTTAAATAAATATTTAATTTACTCGAGTGGGGATCGAACCAACAACCGGAGCTTTACAGTCACATTCTTGTGCCCCTGAGCCAAGACGCGACGGGCTTAAAGTCTATAGTATATAAGGGGTAAAATTTTAAAATCTAGTATTAAAATGAAAGCTGCATGCTTCTTATGCAATTGAAAGATTTAGAGCATATGTATAGTAGATCTATTAAATGGAAGGTACATAACGGAAGAATACACTATTAGTTTTTTGATCTGCATAAGACGAGAAAAGAAGAATTTGCTTCGAGCATTTCTAAGTATTTTTTACCAATTTAAACGATTCTGACCATATATGGAATGGTTATAGGTATGATCCACATACGTGTTAAAAAGTTGAGTTCCGCTACTCACTATTCAATGTCTTAAAATGGGAAATAAAGTGAAGGAGTGATGAAAAACTAGGTTGTTTGTTGTCATGGTATTTTTTAATTTATTATGCCTCTATGCTAACAAAAGCGTCAAAAAAATCTTCCGTCACTTCTAGAGTCTACTCCTACGTCAGATCCTCCGTTACTTCCAGAGCCTGCCTCTGCGTCAGATCCTCCGTCACTTCCAGAGCCTGCCTCTGCGTCAGATCCTCCGTCACTTCCAGAGCCTGCCTCTGCGCCAGCTCCTCCGTCACTTCCAGAGCCTGCTCCTGTGCCAGCTTCTCCGTCATTTCCAAAGCCTGCTCCGCCTTCATTACCGCCTGATCCTGCTCCTACACGAGCTCCTCTTTCATCACCTCCGTTAAAAAAATGAACAAATTAAAATTGCCAATATTTTCAATTCAAGGTATATATATAATACAGACGAAAATTCTTCAGAAAATTACTGTGAAAGAGAAGTGTACAAGAAGTAAAAAATGGTGATCTGTAACGAATTTGTGCCAGTTTTGTGATCTATATCTTAATTAATTTAATAAATTATAACGCAGCGGTGGGGTCAGCCTTTTTACCCGCAATGTCACAAATTCAGGCAGAAATTGTCTTAATATTTCTATATCGCACTTTTCACTTTAGGGGAATTTGTAATACCCCTAAGGGTGTACTTTTGGGGCTTATAGTTTGTATAAAATTTTATTACTACAAGTGCTACAAATTTCAAATTTTGCATGAAAATTGCGGTATTCGACCCCTTAGTGGTTTTGGGGTTGACAGTTTGTATAAATATTCGTCACTATAACTTCTAGCAGTCTAAAATTTTGCATGGGGCTAATTATAGGACGTAGGTGCTAACTAAAATGCGATTTTGCTAAAAATCCCTAGAGATGTAGTTTTCGGATTGTTACTTACAAATCCTAGGAGTGTCAATTTCCACCGTCCGTCTGTCCGTCAGTCAGTCAGGAAAAAGGAAAGGGGCGTCAAACTCGACGATCAGTTTGTTTTTTCTTTGTTTTTAGACCTTAGACCATTTTAAAGGGCATCAAGTCCTCTAAGCCGCACCGGGCATCAAAAGGAAAGGGGTATCAAAGTCGACGATCACTTTATTTTTTTTTTTAGACCTTAGACCATTTTAAAGGGCATCAAATCCCCTATACCGCACCGGGCAGCAAATACCCTAGCTACGCCACTGGTTAAAGCCGCTAGTTCAAGGTACCTATCAGATAAAGGGCTCAGAGCTGTAGACTCTTGCTTAAATTTCAGAAACAGTACGAGACCTCTAGTTTTTATACGGAACCCTTGATAGACGAGTCCAACTCGCGTTTGTTCAATTTTTTTTAAAAAAATTTTTTCAGTTTTAATTCGATTCGATTAACATTTAAAATAATTTCAAGGAGCCTTACTTGGCTTAGTCTGAACTGCCACCAGACACTGAAAAACAAAACAAAAATTATATAACGATGTTTTGCTTAATAATAAGTGTGGCGTAAATTATGACAACGATTATACAATTTTTTTATTAAGTTAATTTGTTCGTAGATTATCAATTGTTAGACAGATTTCTCTAAATGAACTAAATAAAGGATTTTAAGAAATTACTATGCAACAGGGCAAAACGAAATTTCACGATTTTCAACGAGTAACGGTTAAAACTTCAATTAAAATATCTCCTACACAAAAAACTAGTAAAGTAACAAAGAAGTAAGTAGCAAAGAATTGGTTATCCTATTAATCCAGATAAAGCTGAAAAGGTTACCATGAGCAGGCAATGTTGCTAAAATAATAGGCTACGAAATAAGAAATCTTTACCTTCTATTGACAAGAAAATAGCTAATAATCGTCAAATCGCCGAATATTTTTTATTAAATCAGTTTGGAAGGTGACTTGGAGAGAGTTCTCGATTAAGTCACCTTTACAACAAAAAAAAACAAGATCAAAATTGGTTCAGACGTTTAGGAGCAACGATAAAAAAAATATATATATCTTACCAGTACTAAAAACAAAGCAATGGTCGTTTTCATCTTTCTGTTGAAGTTGCACTGAGTTTACACGCAACACCTTCCTTATTTATACTTATCAGAACACAACAAAAAGTAAAAACTATTGTACACTGAGTAAACACAAATACGCTTAAGTATACTTATATATTACATATTTATATACTAGTGGTTTCATTCAACTTCCGCCTTATTTAATTATAACTGGTACTGATGACTATAGTTCACTGCGCAGCACAAAGGTGGGTAATAAAGTCAAAGTCAAATCAAATGATTCCTTTTTTTTTCATTGGGACAGGCATTTACACAGACTGCTCATACGGAAGGCGTGCCTTACGGTAGAGAGGTATTGTTCGACTCATCGATAGACCACCCATGGATGGATCCTAGCCACTAAAACCCAGCGGAAACCCACTTCACCAAAATCAGACGCCGCAGGATCGCTCGCGCACTCTACTTCTACGCCTCGGTGTAAGGCCCGCCTATTACGGGCCACCGTCACCTTCAGGTGAGACCCTAGATTTCTCCTAGGGCATCCGCAACCTCGATGACTTGCGAGTAGATGAGCGTACCGTCTTCTTCTACCCTCTGGCCTACGGCAGCGGAGCGAGTCACCGTCACCGTCAGGTGAGACCCTAGATTTCTCCTAGGGCATCCGCAACCTCGATGACTTGCGAGTAGATGAGCGTACCGTCTTCTTCTACCCCCTGGCCTACGGCAGCGGAGCGAGTCTGCGTTCGAGCTGGACTCGCGAACCCGCTCCGCGGCGTCCTTCAGTGCGATTACTGATTCGCAAAAGGAGACAATTGCAGACCAGTTCGTCTCACAGTCCAGCATAGCCACTACCACATTGGCCGGCGAGAGGTCCCTACCCACTACAGCCAAGGCATGGCTTGCGGGGCCCAAGCGGAGCATTAAGCCAGAGTGTGATGCGGCGCATCCACGGAGGTATCACATTCATGGCATATCGGTGACATCTCCCGACATCAAATCTGATGCAAGTATTTGCCGAAACAACCTTGCCCCGTCAGCACCTGCAGCAGTTTAAACGTCAGGACACCAAGATTCCTTTTAACTCAGCGTTCCAGATCTGGACGAACTGTCTCCACTGTCGCTAGGTCTGCCGCCGGAGACCCCAAGTCCCCTCCCCCATCCCCGGATCAGGGTTTCATCCGCTCTCCTCCTGATCCATGTGATATCCTCCCAAGATAGATGTACGCCTCGCGACCGCATGGTGTTCAATTAATATTTGTAAACCAAAATTTTTACCAATTCTAAACAATTGGCTAAAATCTTGGTTTTCAATATTGACAGATATTGTAATTAAAATGATAATGTTATTAGAAAACGTAAGTGAGCTAGTTTAGCAAGCAAAATAAAATTCTGAATGTTTCATTCGTATCTAAAATAGATTTAATTGTTTTTGTAACATTCGTCAATTTGAATGAAATAATTATTTTACTAACACATAAACAGATTTAATGATGATGCAAATAATTAAGCTGGCCTTGATAAGTATTTACTTATATTCTCGTGGACATGTGATCGCTTTTTTGCGCACTCTTTATTTTAGAACATTTATTTGAACAAAATATATTTATTTTAATTTATATAAATGAGAATATTAAATATGTAAAGTATTTTTTTGTTTAATAGTATCTATTTGTTTAATATTTATTTTTGAAAAACTATCAAATATTTTTTTTTCTTAAAATAAAAATTGAAAAATAGTTACACTCATATAATGAGTATGTATGTATACTTTTATAACGCAATGTTTAAAGCCTGTAACTGATTCCCCAATACCTTTAAAAATATTATTTAATGTGTATTCATGAATGCTTTGACTCATGATGTCTCTAGTAGTCTAGTGGTTAGAATAGGCCGTTTTCCAAGTAAGAAAAACTTAATTTTATTGCATTTTGTTTTAAGTATATTTTAATATTATTGGGTTTTGCTATCTGAATGAAACTAGTGGTTTTTATTCTTTATATGCATTTGTATTTCTTAAAATAGAAGGTACAAAAATATTCTTGTGAAATATTCTTTCCAAGGTGTGTTAAAGTTAATATCCATTACCATACAAGTGTATTAGCCAATTCATGTCCTGTACTAGGATAGCTTCACAATGTCAAAATATTTGTACAATCAATAAACATTGTCAAAAATAAATAAAAACAATTATTTACTTTTGATCTGTTAGTATTCTAAGTGTGGAAAATACTTTTTACATAAGTAAGGAAAACGGGAAAATAAAGAAAAATAATGCAAATAATAATTTAAGGTGTACTTGTCTTCACTGCGTTCCTGTGCCTTCCCTGTTATATGCGGGAAAGAGCGTGATACTATATGATTAATATGAGTATCGACCATAATGAAGTTAGTGAAGCCCGCAACGGTGTCGCTGTGTCCGAAACAGTTGAAACATCCGCTTAGTTTACACTTTCCACTCCAAAAGTCGGCTGCTGGTGACATGAATTGACCTGCAAATCGATAGAAATGACTTATTTAATAATAATAATTTTGAAAAACATAATATAAGGTTTTTAATTATTAAAATTATGTTGTTTTTATATTTTACATTTCAATTGTAATTTTTTTTTAATGAATATTGAATTTAAATAAATAATCGAACTTTTACAGTAGTGGTCTAAAGTAACTATTTGGCAACAGGCAACAGTTATTTTTTGGTATTAATTAAATATAGGAGTAACGTAACCTTGTAACTTAGAAGTAGGAGTATAACCTAGTATTTGAGTTTTAATGAATTTCTTTTTATTACAATCAATCTATATATACAAATAAATGTTTTTTTCTACTATCCAATACAGTGTGTAAGTATATTTTATATATCATTGGGAAACTCCCCATTTTTATCATTACATTAAGCAAAGCCAATTGAAATCAGCGAGCGAAGCGAACATGGGCGAAGCCCACATATATTAATTCAAAACATAATATGACTGTACCCTCTATATATTTATCAGTCTACATCGATGATTAGACAAAGGTCGCTATGACTCGTGGACGTGGACGTGGTGGTCTGTGAGCCAGTGGGCCGAAAACTGAGATCTGTCGGTGACGGCCAAGCGGACTATCATTTTGGGTGTTTACTAAATTGTTTCAAATTTATAATTTGTAGGTAATTCATTAATTGATACTCCCGCATAACCTGTTAGGCAATATTGGGACACTCTGCGGTGCACCACCCAATATTCGAGACATTGCGTATTGAATGGCGGAGTTCAACGCCGTGTTTTGTCTACCAGAGCGGGGAAATTCAAATAGTTTAAATATAATCATTCAACCAAATGGAAATCGAGCCCATTGCGCCCCGATATTTTCTATAGTCAGTTATAACTTATATTTATACATTTTCCCATAATAGTATTTGAACCAGTGACCATAGAAGTAAAGTATGTTACAATTGTACCCAATTATCCTTTCCTCTAACTCACAAAGCTTTTATCACAAACGACAGTTTTGTTATCTATTTTACACTGTTAGTGTGTCAACGTGGTCATATAGCGTGTAATTATTGGTGATTATCTTAGCCGTCGCTTCTTGTTAGGTAGGATAGACTTATCTAGTGGTACAAATTAGATGGTATCGTTAGTTTCATGTACGTAGTACTAGGTTTGAGTTCTGAGTGATGTAATTAATTTAAGAAATTTGAAAAATCTGTACTAATATTAGGTTTAAATAACGAATGCATGAAAGTTATTTTATAAAGTCATGATAATATTGATAATTCATTAAATTACTAATTTAAAAAAAAATACCAAATATTACAATAAGTACCTAATTAGGGTAGATGTTTTTATTCCCTTTTTTTATTAATTAAACTTGACATTTTTTAATTTTTAAATCATTTTAAAATTTTCCGATATTATGAGAAATTCATGTATTTTTATTTTTTTTCTCTTACTTTTCTCGTGATGAAATTGCAAGTTAAGTTTATAACAATATATGTACACAAGAGATTTTTTATCTCCATATACCTAGTACTTAATATATGTATGTATTTTATCATTTTTTCTAATTTTAACATAAATTATAACATTACCTACAACTGAATTCGAACCCAATACCCTCTTTTATTGGTAAACCAAAACTGTACCACAGTGGTATAATCTCTGCATACTCTAAGGTCCAATCCAAAGGAAACCAGCGCATCTGGCAACACCGTTCTTAATGCTATGAATACCTACGACAGTGCTGTAAAGTTATCAACGCTGTCATAACATCTGTTTCTTGGAACATTACATGTACGGCATATTGTATGTTTTTCTTTATTTATTTTCTAATTTTTTATTTATTAATGACTGTTTTTATAATAATTTTGATTACTATCAAATATTTAGAAAGGTATAAACAATATTAGAATTAAATTATAACATAAAGCTTACTTATAGATAAGCTAGCATCATAATCAATGACTAAAATATTTTTTAATATTTCTTAGAATTTTTCCAATATTTAATATTTGTTTTTTGCCAATTATCTAATGAAACTAAAAATATTTTTAAATTAAATTTAAATCTTTTTGACTCAGATTTGAACCTACACTAGGGTCAGTCAGTCAAATGTCCATCTATAAATAATAGCATATTACAACAAAGTACAACTACAGCTATAATTTTCTCATCTCGTCAACCTGTCAGCGCTAGCATTAGAGCGATCCTCTCTTAATTATATTAATCTTACCTGGTAGAGTCTAATATGTCTTACATCACTGTATAGCGGAGAGCCGTTAGTGTATCAACTGTTTGTCTTTTTGTTTGTTTGGCGGTTAGTGATTTTGATAGTTGGGCCTTCGTGGTGTAGTGGACAGCGTCTGTTTTTAAGTGCGATGTGTGTAGGTTGGGTCTTTATTCGGGGGGAGTGTTTATATTTTCAATTGTTTTTACTTTGCCGCTTTGGGAGACAATCGCAGAGACATTCAGTTGCACCAATTAACACGCAAAATGTCTAGAATTGAGGGTGGAGAAGGTAGTGGGTACTAGAACTAGGTTCCCTCTGTCTACCATGGTAAGCGGGAAAAGCGAAAAGCTGATTTGGATAGTTATAATTTCTAACTTTAAGATTATTTAATTTTTATCTGTTAGTGACAGAGCGGTGTGGAGTTTCGCAACTTACGCAATGTCTCAAATTCTTCTTAGCTCTAAGTTCCCTCTGCTTACCCCGCTATATACGGGATACAGCGTGAAAACTAAAAAAAAACCATAATCACTTCGGCTCTCACCCAAAACACCAAAATGACAAACTTTATCGCAAAATATAACTTCTGTACACAAAAGCTGATTGACGCCATCAGAAAGTTTCCTCTCAGTTTGCCACTATCGTATCTGGTGACGTGACTGACTGACTGCGTGACTCGCCCGTTCTCACAATAAACACGTCTAAACCATCGTTAATCAACGACTCTACACCTTGGGGCTGGTTGTACTGTGAACAGTGAGTTGATAGAAAATTAATTTTTAAAAAATCTGGTTAATTAACAAAATATATTAATAGAATATCTGTATCAATATTACTATAACATATAATTTTAAATTTAAAATAAAGTGATCTACTCATTTTGTAAGAAATAAACTAAAATATAAGCTTGTAACAGTTTTTTTCTGTGATGTACATAAAAAAGAACATGTTTCGGATACTTTCTTTTACCTGTCTTGTAAAATTTACTTCGTGCTAAATATCATAAAATTTCATAAGTGCAGGTTCAAGGGAAATGCCCTATAGATTTTGCGATGGATTCCACTTTTATCTTTTAGGATACAGAAACATACAAATATAAAAAAATAATAATAAGTTAAGAAGAAAACCAAAAAAATCTTATCTCTAGTTAAACCACAACCAACTAACAGTACGAACGGCTCGTCCAAAACAATGGCACCTTGACGTAAAAGAAGGTATGGGGGGAGTATAATTAATTACTCGAGTGGCAGGTGCACAATGAGTGCCAGTGACGAGGCTGCTTTTTTATCTTATATACTATATACAATACATTATTTGTTGTAGAGCCTATATTGTTTCAGGATTAGCGTTACCAAAATAACGAGGCATAGAGCGTCGTTGGGTTCCGCCAAAACGATATCTCCAGAATTCAGTGGGAACGGAATCATAGCACTAGGTTTCTAGGTTCCCTCTACCCTACCATATGTGGGATACAGCGGGAAGCTACAAAAGTAGTCAATATTTGAAACTATTTTATTAAATAACTTACTTAACAGCTTTAAAACCACATATCCGCACTAGCTTACCTGAAAATCTGCGTAAAATCGAGCTATCATGCCACCATACCGGAAAGAACAAACGTTTTTATCAAATTTACACAAAATTCAACCTAAATACTTTTAGTTAGAACTGAAATTACCTTAACAGAATCGTAAACTGCATTTCACTGCTGTTGTTAGACACAAATAAAAGTCGTCCTTAAAATATAAGGAATAAGGTTTAAATTTGATAGAACCACTTAATTCAGGTATTGACAAGCGATGATCACATTGTCCTCCCAACAGTATATAATTCGATTTGTCACTAAATTTTCCATGTCGTTCAAAAATCTATTTTCTTGCAAATAGTATTAAAGTCTAATTCAGAATGGTCGAGTTAATTTCAGCAGTTATTAAAAGCTCTACATTTCGTATAGGAATCTGTGCTTTAGTGTGCTATAAAAAGGGGTGGTTTTGGTGTAATTTGAGTTAATTCATGATTATAAGTTGGTTTTCACAGGTGCAACGGTGTGGAAGACGGGACTGTTGAATTTGCATATAATATGGCGTACTTTCCGTTTCCGATTGCGATTACACTGTGACTTATGTGGTGTGTGTTTCCACAGATAAATATTTTGTATGAGTTTTATGGAAATTTACCCCAATGTAAATGCCATTCCATGTATTTTTGGTTTAAAAAAAACAGCTTCACGCTGTATCCCGCACACAGCAGGGTAAGCAGAGGGAACGTTATCAACTTTCCGCCGAATTCTAGAGGCATTGCGAGTTCAGTGGCAGAATTGAACGCCGCGCTTTGCCTCGACACCAGAGCGAAGAAATGGAAATATTTACGTTGTAAGCAGAGGGGACTTAGTGCTAAGAAACTCTGATCTCCTCTTACCGTACAATTTTAGAGATAACGAAATCAAAATAATTCATTTCCTAGAGTTGGATCGAACCCATAACCGTTGCGCTTTGAGTCGGACGCTCATTTAGGCAGGAGTGAGATGTGAATAGAGCTAAAATACTAGGTATAATCATATGTCAAACATCATTTATCTTTCTTTGTTTCTATGAGACAATTACAATTTTAAATATTACATTTACAGTATGTATTTGTATATAATAGAAGACTTCTTACACATCCCTCATATATTTGCACCCAAGGTCATGCGTTGCGGAACACCGGAAGGAAGTTGATAAGTCACGGCAAGGGGCACTTCCGGTGCGAGCTCCGTGCCAGCGGGACACCGTGGCTTGGCAGAAAATATTATTGTAAAAATAATGTTTAAGGAAATGCAGAAAACATGAATATTACAATGGAAATTAATAATGAAAATTTAACTAGATTTTTTTTATAATTTATAAAATAATAGGAACTTTAAATTCAAGTATTTTGAAGAATGGGCTTTGAAGATCTTTATTTTCGTTATAATTGTAATAGCTGGATAATTATCCCGATTCTTCCTTGCTCTGGTAACAAGACAGCGCGGCGTTAAGTTCTGCCACTCTCGTCTCGTCCCACATCTCGAAAATGCGACAAAATGTGGAATACAAAATGTTTCGAATCTCCAACCATCGTCTTTACAATTTTTGTAACTCATATGTCATACTACTGGACTTCCTCCAGCTAGATATTCGCAAAGGAGCGGGCAACGGCTGGATGCGAAAAGCTGAAGATCGAGCTCAGTGGCGTGCCATTGGACAGACATATGTCCAGCAGTGGACGAGGACAGGCTGATGATGATGATGATGATGTTATACTACGCCACGATGGCTAAAATTATAACATTGTTAATATAATTCAATTATCTCCGTTCAATAGGTAGTGAGGAAAGCGAGAAGGTCAAAGTAGGATAAGGAATGCGTTACGGTGTATCCAAATATACGTACAATTTAGATCTACCGTCTAGCAATTAAATGCGTGGGCCACTTGCGAACTATGTGAGCGAACACCGGGCTGTGGATATGAGACCATGAGAAAGGCAGATATTTTAATGATTTTTTTTTCAACTGTAACTTTGTATTTATTTTTTATTTAAATAAGGTACAAATATTGTACAATTCAGTGCAAATGTAACATCGGCGTTGAATTCCGCTAATCAACACGCAGCCACCAGAATTCAGCAGAAAGTGGGGAACGGAGTGTTTGGATACTATTTTACGAGATTTACTCTGCCTTCCCTACAATGTGCAGGATACAGGGTAAAGTTAAAACAAACATTTGAGGTATAATCACCATATCATTGAGTTACTTCTAAATCTGTAATTTGAGCATAAAAATTAAGTGTGTTGCATTAGACCTTAAACAGTTGTTTTATTAAATATCTAATAGTTGTTTATAATGAGAATATAAATTATTTTTTAAAAATACATAGTAAAATGTTAGAAAAAAACATTCCTAGTTCAAACAAAATCGTCATTCTAATGGCCACATTCAAAGGCCTTCTCAAGATATTAACTTTGTCAAGGTATTTGCTAACATCCCGAGGGCACCGTAACGTTGAGATATTTAGTTTTAAACTTCCCACGTATGTATCCTTTGCAATCTTTGACTTATGATCTCCCAAAAGAGTCATGAATGAGTAAATAACTATATTTAGTCATATAAATATACTTTTGTTAAGCGATATTAGTCATCTTAATAAGTTCGCGATTTTGGCACAAATATGTGATGTGGGTTCGATTTTTCTTTTGTTAGTTTTATTTTTTTTAATATCTGTGTCTCACATTTGGTAGAGTAGACAGAGGGAACCTGGTGTTGAGACATTCCTTTTGCTACGAGGCTACGCCAAGATAGTTTAAAAATTATCGATTTGAGTTAAACACCAGTTTAGCGCCACCAAATACAATACATAAAAAGTATGATATGAAAAAATTATAATCCTGAATCTAGAAAATTTTTATCAAAACAGGTTAACCTTTACCTATATATAATAAATAGACAGACAAAAAAACTAAAATTTCCAAAACGCCTTACTAAAGTCAAAATAAAAGAAAACAAAAAAATACCAAAAAGTCTCCATTCTGTAAGAACTCCGCGTAGTGCTCGTAAGTAAAGTCCTTTAATATTTGAGGAGCAGGCAGGTGCACACGTACGTGCCACGTGGTTACGCGAAACAATGCTTGTGTAGATTATATTATGAATTTTATTTAACAATATTATTATTGTGAGATAGTATTGCAAAAATTTTTTTATAGTTTTTGTATTTTAGGCAAAGAGAGCCTATAATGAAAATAAAGCGAGCCATTTTCTGCACAATTTTTGAGTAAGTGGCGGAACTCGAAGCCACACTTTCTCACATTACCAGGCAAGGAATTGAAAATATAAAAAATATTCTTCCCTGTGGGAATCGAATCCACAAACGTCGCGCTTATAATATTAAGTTTGTGCACCTGCGCCAAGACGGCTTCAATAAATACTATTATTTCCCTAAAAATTTATTTGAATTTAAAGCTATCGCATTAATAATAATATTTTATTTTAGTAAGATATTCAATATAAGCTATGAGCTGTTAGATATAATATGAACCGTCTAGCTTTGTTCCCGATTGATTGAGCCGACTCCTCAGGGACGTAAGTATGCCGCGTAGGTGTCTACTGCGGTCTTATTCTGAATGTTCACTATTTTTTTATAAAGGAATTGTGAGAAATATTTCAATATTATGACATTTTTGATGAAGCAGTGCATAAATAACTTAAAATCTAAAGAAAATAATTTTAGATAATTTATAACTAAATATCTAAATTTAAAAAAATCTAAATCTAAATTTTCAGAGGTAGGCAGAGGGAGCCAAGTGTTAAGACACTCCGTTCCCCACTTTCCGCCGAATTTTTCGAGACTTCACGTGTTTTATTATGGGACTCAACCTCGGGCTTTTTAGCAGTGCCGAAAAAAATAAATTCCAGCATCCCAATTTCTTAACACATTTTCTTAAGAATATAATAAGTACTATCCTACATATATATATAATTATTTCAACCGGAATACGCGTTCAATAAATCTTGCAAGGGCGAAAGGGAACCCTTTCGGTGCACATTCAATTAACTGTCATGTAGCGTCTATGGGAAAAATCACACCGTAATAGAAAACAATGCCGCCTTGTGGCTTGTGAAAGCAATTATTATTATGGGAATATGAAGGTGTGGATTTATTATTATTATATTATAGATATTGATTATTCATTATATTTCTGGTATAATCAGTTAGGGAGTTCCTAATATAATTAGTTTCATGTTACATCCCGTATATAGAAGGTGGGCAGAGGATATTTCGTGTTGAATGGTGAAACTCAACGCCGTGTTTTGTTTTCTTACTAGAGTGAGGAAATAAAAATAATCCAGTTTTCGGAATACCCTACAAAGGTCTGTAAGCTTTGTAATATTTTTATAGCAATGTTAATCAGTTGGGTCTTAAATATAGTGATATTAATTACTTTAAATAACAAGAAAATACACATCTTCACGCTCATTTCATTATAGCAGAGAAAATAGAGAGAACATAGTGTTGTCACATTCCGTGCCCCACTTTCCGCCGAATTTTTAATACATTACGTGTTGAGTGGCAGAAATCAAGATTTCTTCTACGAGCAGTATACATGAGCAGAGAAACAAAATAAATTTAAATATAATAAACAATTCTTTGAGCAAATCAAACCTACAACCATCGTCTTCTTAATCAAACGATTCCATTAATCCACGACGGCCACTATACCAATATTTCTTACTATTGTAAAATTAATAACGTAACAAATATACAAAAATTAAGATAACCCATTATCATTTATCACTCACATCGACATCTTTATTTATCTCACTCCATACAGGCTTCAATAAAAACAAACTCCACTCTCCCACCATACATATCCATATCCTCAAGTAATTTCTTAACTGATCGTTGAAATCTGTCCAATCTCTTGTGACGAGGACGTTTGTGTAACAAACAGTCGTTGCCAGTATTGTTGTTAGAGCAAAATATATACAAGTAAAGTAGGTAGTGTATAGAGTACCTACCTACCTTTGATAAGCTAGGTGTGGTTACATTGTATAAGTGGCAGCGGATTATTGGTTTGTGGCTAGAAAAAAGTATATTGAAAAGTACTTGTGATTTATTTAGCATTATTTTCTTTAGAAAAAATCTGCTTCACGCTATATACCGCACACAGCAGGGTAGAGAACCTAGTGTTAAGTCACTCCATTCCCCATTTTCCCCAGAATTCTGGATGCTGAATGCCGGAACTCAACGCCGCGGTTTGCCTCGACACCTATTGTATCTTACCGACCTATTCAATCTTCCCCCATCTGGTAAGAAAACAAAGCGCGATGTTTAGTTCCGCTATTCAAAACGGAAAGCCTCAAAAATTGAGTGGAAACTAGAGAATGGAGTATTTTAAGACTAGGTTCACACTACCTACTATAGCGTGAAGCTGTTTTTCCGCTAAATCGTATGACTATGTACAGTCATAACGCGTGTTCACGTATAATAAGCGCAATAACAGTAATATTATGCGAGTGAGGGGAATAACTCTGCTTACGATGTTAGCTAATGTTTACATGTATTTGTTCAGCCTTTTCAATAGGAACGTGCGGTTTTGGTTATATTCAAAGTCATTGAAAATATGTTTATAAAGATAAAGAAAGGGTGTATATATAGATGTTTATGAGTTTTCTTAAATTAGGGTAAAGCACAGTGTTGAGTTCCACTACTCAACATGTAAGGCAAAAAATGGGAAACGGAGTGTGTTGACACTAGGTTCCCTCTGCGTACACAATAGGGTATCCTATTAAACACCATTCTCCGCCAAATTCTCAAGACATTACGCGTTGACTCACGTAACTCAACGCCACACTTAATCTACAATCCAATAACAAAGCCATCTATACCTACGAATATTCAACAAACAAACACTATTTAACTTAGTTCCCATAACACCAGATTACCGGATGCTACGAACTCTATCCTTATATATGTATTCATATATATATTTGTACCAAGTTATTAGCTTCCACCTGAGGGCGAAGATGTATCAGAGATCCGAGTGTTTGCTTTCAAACAATACATTCAAATTGTTATGAGCCCCTTCTCTCCATATAAACCCAACTAAGATTTAATAGTCAAAACTGATAGAGACTCTAAAATCTCTATGTAGGGTTCATTTTAAAATGTAAAATTAATTTTGTTTCACAATACAATGCAAGTTGGAATATTGACATAAGTAAATGTACCTATTATTAAACCTGGATATTAATTCTCAATAACTGTTGTAGAGTCAAAGGGGTGGTAGTACCTCTTCGATTAATAATTTTGTGTTTGAACGAGGTGGTTAAGGCAAATATTAATCGGTGGATCGTATTTTATAATTGTTTTTATTATTAAAAATATTTGCAGTTCAATGAAATTAATGTAAAAATTTGCAAGATATATGTAGAGTTGGTTTATCTGAACAGGTATACGCTATAGTATTTTTAACAAAGAAAATTTATAACAATTAATCAAATATACATAAAATAACTTTAACTTCAACTACGCTTCACGCTTTTCCCCTCATATCAAGACAGGATATGCAAAATTTTCCTATTATTAACAATTTTTTTGTCCACTTACCGCAAAATTTTTGACAGATTGTATCTTGAGTGGCGAAACTCAATACCGCACTTTATTTACCAGAACAAGATAATAAAAATAAATTTGAATATAATCATTGTAACGAGTGGGGATCGAACCCGCGACCTTCGCAATTACGTACCCTGTGCCACGACAGCCTAGATAGCCCAGCCTAGAAATAAAAGCTAAGAAAAGGATCATTAGAGACAAACCTTTCTTTCTTTTCTATCTTTTTAATTTTTTTCAAGCAATCTTCAATAAAAAACAGTATATATTCCCTTAAATTATGATTATCCACAACTCTACCTACCTCGTACAAAGGATGACCCACTCATTTACACAGAAACTCAAACATTGAATTTATTAGCCGCTCTCCGCCCGCAAACATCGGGCTTAAGTAATTAACGTCATGTCGAACGAATGTTTTAATAACTTGCTACTAAAATTGTTTACAACGTGTGTGTTTGTACGTACGTACGTACGTGTACGTAGTGTACGTGTTAATGGATATTTTAGATGGATTTTTAAAATGTTGATTTTATATTTTGGATGGTGGTGTGTAGGATTTTAAATATGTTTTTTTTTTTACTTTCATATATCGGTGATGTACCAAAGTAAAAAAAAGTACACACTCTCTCTCTCTCTGACTACTCTCTTTTCTATATTTTCTGTTGTGTTTTTGTTGTATTTTCTTTTCTGTTTGTTGAACATGGTAGACGACGCAACTCAACACCATATTTTTTTATACAATAAAAAACAATAGATTTATATATTACAATATTCTTTTAACGCTAAGTTAAACTCATAACCATTTCATAATATATTGAAATGTATGATATATATATAATATCGCACTCTTTTTCACGAAAAGAAATCTAAAATATAATAACAAAGCCGAAAATAAAAGAAACTAGGTGAGATTTATAATATAATCAATATCGATCGCATTGTTGGTACAAGAGCAGATGTCAACCCGTATGCTACAATAATGCAGCGACGCAGTAACTTTATCCTATACGCGTCCAGGTGTGGCTTTACCGCGTGGGGTCCAAACGATATTGTCAACTAAATGATAGACGCTATGATGCAGTGGAACAGTGTTTGATTAGAAATGCGGTGGGTGTGTATTTGATTCCTACTCGAGGGAATTATTTTAATTTCGTCTCTCAGTTCAAAAGACAAAGGTGAAAGAGGTGGCATTGAAATCCTAAACACGTAATATCTTGAAAGTTGGTTAAATCAGCAAGCTTAACATTAGGTTTTCTCTACATAGTCTAGTCGTCTCTAGTCGTCATAGTGGGAAAATACATAAATGCATATTTTATATATTTTTCTGTTTTGATTAGACAAAATGGCGTTGATTATAGGAATTTAGAAAATAGATGGAAATTAAGTACTATAGAGCTAGATTATCTTTGCCTACTCTGCTAATTATGGTGGATGCTAAGAATTAAAAGACACAACGGTTGCTATAGTTTAAAAAGAAAACAAAAATACTCCTAGGGTTAGAAATGCTCATGCAAACTTAACAGATTTCTAGTAACCTCTGAAGAGGAACCTCTATTCAAGTCCTGGCTCCATCATAGATCAGCTAGATAATACCATATTATAATTGTATTATCACCTAAGCTGCCAATTTTAATGACTATACAATATTTAAAGTGGGTCAAATCAATTGTTAAGTCAAAATGAGGAAGGGAAATGTCTTAACATTAGGTTCCCAGGTTCCCTCTACCTACCTACAGCTTGAAGTTAATAAAAAAAAACATTTATTACATAGCTACAAATCAAATACAAAAAACCGGTGAGAACATACCCAACTATCCACCAGCTTAACTAAGATCAGTTTTATTAGTTCGCGTGCGTTCATTGCATCAATTGGTCCTCACATGCGGGCTTCGGAGAAACCTTAATGATTAACCTGCGCCCGTTCGGAGAAGACAATTGTTAAATTACTTAACATAACGTTTCAATTCGTGGATGAGAGAGTTGCCAATTATGCCATTAAATATGTATTTAAGTTGGTTTTATGATTCACGGGTGTGGGCTTGATTCCCGCCCAGGGGAATGATTGTATTTAAATTATTAACACTGGTTCATGGGTTGTGGTGCGCAAAAGAAGTATAAAGCTGCAAAAATAATTAATTACGTTATAATGGTAGGTATATATGGTTGTGGAGTTTATTTGAAATTTGGGTCGTGGGATAATTCTTCTAATCTTATAACATAGATTCTTCAAATATTTTTTTATAGCTTCATGCTTAATCCTGCTTATATCAGCGTAGGTAGAGAGAACCTAGTGTTAAGACACTCCGTTCTCCACTTTCCTTCCGATTGCCAACGTTTTGCCAATTGCCAATGCTTTTGATTCCTCATTCTGATAATAAAATATTAATTTTTTTAGATATGAAAATGAGAATATTAAAAAATTCATTCCCCCAACGGAGGATTGAACTTATATTGTCGCGTTTACAGTCACATCCTTGTGCCCCTGCGCTACGACGGATTAAAAAATGAAACGACCTTTTATGACGTACCCGCATCGTCTCGACGGCAATTAACGGACGTTTCGCACGAATTCGTAATAATGTCTAACAATTTCATTTTACAATGTCAAAGTCAGTGAGTGACCCGAATCGAATATCAACCATTTACAAGTTTTTTTTATGTTTATTTACATGTATGTAAATACTTCTTAGTGTCCGCTACAATTTCTCATTAGAAATTAAATATATACTAATATACCTATCTACTAATACATTGCAGTTCGTGTATTCGGATTTGGATCGATTTTAGAATAGTCATTTGTCACATAATGATGGAAAAAATTGTGTCGTCAAAAAATAAGCAAAGTAATATAAGAAAAAAGATATAGAATCCCGCATGTAGGAGGATAGGCCTCTACGTACTACCTTTGTAGTCCAGTGTTAAACCAAAAAAAACCCCTAACAGTAAAAAAAATCTAGACCCAAATATTTATAAAAACATGAATGAAAGTACTAAGTTACGCAGAAAAAAACTATTACATTTTCTTAAATTCTTTTACTACAAATCCAATATTGAATTTATATAGTTATTTAATTGAATGTGACTAACATAATGAACGAGGTAATTCGTCCTAAGTGTTTCCAATTTATTGTTTTCAATTGAGCGGCAGTTAAGGTGATCGCCAGGTGGCCTCTGAGTCAGCCGACAATTTACTGAGAGACATCATGAGAACTAGAAATACTGTAGAGACGCATAATATAAAATATTTTTACAATGTAGAACAAGGAAATTGCAAAAACTCAGTATCCCGAGAGGGAATAGAACCCACAACCTTCGTGGAAGAAACGCTGTGCTACGCCACGATGTCTTAAAATTGGATTATATTCCAAAAAACTAGGACTATACAATTTAAAAGTGACATTCATTGATACTTATGACTTCCATGAAGAGGATTTCTATTCTCTCTCTCTCTCTCTCTATTCTCCAAGATTTTAAAAATTTCTTTACGTACTTATAAATATTTTGGAATGCGTAGAATATTTACTCACAAAGAATAATTCTACATAATACCAATTTAAATTAATTTAACACTAGAAGCGCCGCCGTCCCATTTTTGACCCAAACGCAAGGTTGATTGTATATAACTTTTTTATTTGTTAATTTATGTAGATGAAATTTTTTTACTATTACCAATTTTACACCTTTATTTAATTAAAAATATAAATAATTTTATAGCAGTCATACTTTTTGAAAAAAATTAAATTTACCTAGAACTGCCGCTGGGTCATTTTTGTCCCGTCATTATTATTTTATTATTTGAGGGTATAATTTGACATATTTTCATGGCTCGGGGACGAGGTGGAGGGGAAAGGGCAATGCGGGGGCGGAAAAAAATTGAATAGTAGGTTTAGCAGTCAATGCCTAAGTTTTTAGGGTTCTGTAGCTTTTAAGAAAAAAAAAACCCTTATAAGATTATTTTTTTGTCCATCCGTCTGTCTGTGCCTTTATCTCAGGAATGCTTGGAGAAATCGAGTTGATATTCATATGAGTATATGAATATGAACTATATGACGATCTACAGTCCCTTGTTTTCCTGAAAAAGCGCCGTTAAAAAAAGATATGACTATTTATATAGTAAAAAACATGTATTTCGACACTATAAAGGGAATCAAATTAATAAGGTACTTTCAGTTAACTTAGAATTATGAAATTTGGCAGCTAGCATCTACATGTAGTACTAGTACAGGATAAAATCTGAAAACTATACATTTATGTATAAATCTTAAAAAATAATAGCTTGAAAAGTGGGGTAAAATTGGTGTCAATACTAAATTTTGCCGCTAGTCCAAGTGAGGTATCAGATGAAAGGATGACTAAGCTAGGCTTGAATTTCAGAAAAACACTTGATACCAAATGTGGGCAATTGTAGGGTAGGTAGAGGGAACCTGGGAACCTAGTGCTATGCACTCCGCTGGCATTTTCCGCCCAATTTTGGAGGCATTATCACGCAATGTTATAAATCATCTGTGATGTATCACTGATGAAGAATATATTAATGCATTACTTGGCCTACTAATAATATTAACAAATTTCAATAACTTATAATTTTGTAAGAGTTAATTCAGTTAGTTGTCACGACCTTAG